>CACSLK010027624.1:9990999-10015447 GCA_902706635.1 Striga hermonthica | reverse complement strand
CTATAGATTCTGCTGCGTTAGGATTTATTTCGATAAAGTTCAATACTGTGCATGTTCTTTGACGTTCCTAACAGAACCCAACATTTGAGGCATCTTAGTATGTAGGTTCATCCCTGGAATTCTTCTCTGATCGTTTATCACATGAGGTGCTTCCTTGATCACCTGTGACAAGAGTTATGTGCCTAATAATAATCGAGGTGTGATAGCTACAGGTAAACATTCTAAGAATGAACTTTCTCTGGTGAAATAAGGCTGGCCATCCTGATATCTTCTCAGCTTGTTAAAAAATTAAAACTTTTTGCGGGATGATTCACACCTCAAGTAATGAGCTTGACATTAGCGTATAGTTGATGTTAGTAAGTGCAATTTGTTGTTTTATAAAGTGAAACTTTTTGTTTTATAATGTGCATTGTTCTGATATATAAAGTGCACTATTTTATATAATCACATATAAATTATATTATATGTGTTTTTTGAAAATTAGTTTTATTAGATTTAAATGTACATCAAATTAAAATAAATAATCGAAATAATTTATTATTTATTATTGTAACAATATATTTATTATCTTAATATTTTTTATAAATTGAAATTTAGAATAGAATTTAATTAAATTATTTATATTATAAAAATATATTTAATATTTGTGATTTTTTTATTTTATATTTTATATTATTATTCGTTGAAAAACAATAATGTGCACTCGTAGTCATTCGATCAGTCAAACAATATAAGATAAACAATCAAAATAAATTATTATGTATATAATGTGCATTTTATTTATAATTAGTATACATTTATTAGACTTTCCACATATACATATTTGGCACTTGAACCAAATTGAAATATAATCAAATTTCATGAAATTTCAATCAAATCCTTCCAATATATCTAATTTTCTAAAAAATTACCCAAACTCAACTTCCTATTTCATCTGTACCAACCACCGCGAACCTCACTAGCGCCTCCGCAAGTCGCACACACACACAGCTCCATACACACACACACACACACACACACACACACACACACCTCCACTTCCACATCCACGGAAATTTAAAAAACAAAAAAACAAAAAAAAAACCCTCGTCGACGTCCGCCAGTCGATGGAATTGACGGCTACATCAGCGACGCCGGCTAAGGCGACGTACTCCGGCGAGAATCGAGGCAGAAGGTAGGTGCGCCGGAGAGGGTCGCGGCTTCTCCGTGGTTGCGGATGGGGGAGACGGGATTCTCCGGCGTCTGGCTGCGGAGCAGTTGTAACCAAACATGTCGAACTATAAAATATAGTCGGTGTTTTACTATTATTACTTATTTGTTTATGAAAAAATAATACTATTTTCTATCTATATTTTTTTGTGTATTGCTAGTGCACTTTATGACTATACAAATTACACACAAATGTCTATTTGATTGCACAAAATCGAAATTAGTAAATCAAACATAAATTCAATATGAAATTTTATATTTGTTCGATTATTATTAGTATTATTCAAGTTATACATTTATATGTACAATATTGTACAAATTATTTGTCAAGTTGTTCATTATTATATTTTATTAAATATTATATTCAAATATTAAAATTTGGTTATAACTAATATTTTTAAAATTTAAAATATATTAAATTTATTTAATAAATTATTTGATATGTGCAAAATAATTATAATTAAGAACACATTATTAAATTTTCTAAAGATAAAATGAATGAAAAATATAAAATCAAAACAACAAACAACACAATAAAATGTTAGTTGGAATGCACGTTATTGTCTACGAAAGTCCACATTATTATTTTTGTTGTTTTATTATTATAACTTTCCAAGCAATAATATTGTATATTATCAAATATGGAAGATAAAATATTAAATATATATTTCATGATACAAATAATAAATTTTCCTATTAATTAGTAAAATTCGATTAGTTGATCGAATAAATTGATTATTATAATTCATTTTTGGTTTAATATGGAACAAACATTTAAAATGTATGTGATGCAAGTGCACAATAGTGATATATGTAATTTTCATATCAATGACTATCATACTGCACACTATATACATAAATCGATCTAACTAGAGTTTTCAGTTTGAAGTTTTATATTTTAGATCGGTTATCTAATTTGTTACTTTTCAAATATCAGATATTTATTAGCTGTCATTTTATTTTTTAAAAATAGATAAATAATCAAACCAGTCGAACTATATAAATTATTTTTATTATTATTATTTTATTATTATCATTATATTATTATTATTATTATTATTATTATTATTATTATTATTATTATTATTATTATTATTATTATTATTTATACATTTTTATGTATGCCGAGTGCACAATAGTGTTAGACATGTTGCACATAAATGACTATTAAATTGCACAATATCGATCGAAACAGTCCAAACTAAAATTTTCGATTCGAAAACTTATATTCTAGTCGATTATGTATTTTTACACTAAATTTCAGAATAATAACTACAATATTGTAAGTATACATAATAATTTAATTTGATTGTTTTGGTTAAATATTATAACTGACCGACTAAATCAATAATATGTGTTCGATTTTAATTTATATTGTGATAAAAACACTATCCGTTCGATTAATGTCTGTTGGACTGCATATTAATGACCAAAGTCGTGCATTATATTATTAGATAAAATGCACATTAATGTCTCACATATCGAACACTATAACAACCAACATTGACGGAAAAAAAAATGAATCGAAACTTTATATGTAGTTCGATTATCTTTTAAAATCTTAAATTTTTAGTTATTACTATCCAATATATGTTTTTATTTTAATTTAATTATCAATATTTTTGATTTATTAATCTTTTTTTAATAATTTAGTATAGGATATTTAAACAATTAAGGAACTTATATTATAAATTATAATTAAAGTTTTTTGTAAAAATTGCTAACTACTCCCATTTATATTACAAATATATTGTTGGAATTAACTTTAGGCGAAATACATCGCTTTAATCCAGGAGCTTTCATATTGAATAATTGAGAATCAAAACTGAATAGCGGAAGCGTACCTGAATCCATAGGTGATTGATTTGGGAATTTGGCCTTCTAGGTCTATACGATCTGTACCTTTCAAAGAACCCTTTACCTTTTCTCCGTAACCTCTCTGTCGATGGGATGCAGAAGAGATAATCTGTCGATGTCGTATGACCTAGGGACCACAACCCTTATATACATTAAGTTACATTGGGCATCTCTATTTTAGCCCATCATTAAAATAGAAGACCCATTAGTTTCTACACATTAAAGGCCCACACCCTATTGATACTTTAAAGCCCAATAACTTTAAACCTTAATTGATCACTTTTATTTGGGCTTCTTTATTTGACAACCACAATACAATAATTATTTCACATATTAGCCCAACGTTGGATTAAGGATCCAACATATATTCCATCCCCAAAAATCGATCTCCTGAAATCAACTACTTCCGAAAAAAAAATTCTGGCCGTCGCATCTTACTTTCTTCAAATCGTCATCGCTGGGTCGATTGTTAACTTGCCGGAGGTGCTCGATTCCGACGACAGATCGTGTCAGCCTTGGACAGCCGAAATCGACCTGCGACAAACAGAGCAGAGATGGATAATTGCTGATGGTTGCTATGCGGCGGCAATGTGGCTGTGTGGTAGGGTTGGTGGTGGTTGGCGTCGATGGTGGGGCTGGTGGTGGTTAGTGGTGGTTGGGGGCGGATCTGGTGGTGGTTGGTGGCGGGGTGGTGGTGGTTGTGGCGGCGGTGATGGAGGTTGGTGGCGGGGCTACTGGTGGTTGCTGCGGGTGTGACAGAACCAGACGGTGTGTTGATGGCGGTGGTCGGAAGTCGACGGCTAGACTGGTGGTGGTCGGTGGCTGCCGGCTTGGCTGATGGTGTTTGGTGGCGGTCTGGTGGTGGTTGGTGGCGGGGCTATGGCGGTTGATGGCGGGCTGATGGTGGTTGTCGTCGGTGTGTTGATGGTGGTGGTCGGAAGTCAGACGGTGGAGTGGTGCGGCGGGTGATTTTCCTTCTGTCATCTGTGTGTGTGACGTGTATTAGTGTGTGAGAGATGGTGTGGGTTGGGTGGGGCCCACTAGGTGAGATAAAAATTTGTAATGACTAATATAACCTTAATGAGTGGTCAAATATCTATATTTGGCCATAGTATAACCATTTAATTACTAGATTGCCATAGTCTATTTGACTAATATTAATAAAGTTTGACTTGATCATGACCATAAACTTAATGAATTATATGCTCCAGATTCATTCTCATTTCTTTCATTATCTCTCATTCTCATATGATCCCAACTCTATATATATATATATATATATATATATATATATATATATATATATATATATATATGGGGATTTGATCCAATGAGTACACATATTTAAAGTGTGTACGTGAGACCCGATCCCAGCCGTTTATTTCTCGCTAAATCTGACGGTCAGTAGCAGCCTCTTAAATATATTAGTTGGTTCGCGGTTTTAGATTGTCCCGTCATTTCGAAACTTTCCGTCTTCTCCCAGTTCTCGATGCTATCTGCTCTCTCTCATCGTTGCAGTTTTTTCGTTTCCCTATATTCTCTCATTTTCCGATGTTTTCTCTCATCATCGTCATTTTTCGACGCTCTCTCTCATCATCGTCTTTCATTTCCAAGGCTTTGAATATCCAATTTTCGTTCGTCTTTCATCTTTTGTTCTTCGGTTTCGGTTTTTATTTCAGTTATCTTCTAATTTCTCGCAAGTTGGTGAGTATATTTGTTTTTGTTTACTTTCCAGTGATGTTTTTATTTTTTAGGTTATGTTTGTGGGTGTATATATTCACAATACTTGTAATTTTCTGTATTTGCTGATTTCATTGTTCTTCAAGTAAATATAAAAAACAAAAAACTATTTTTAGTTNNNTTTTTTTTTTTTTTTTTTTTTTTTTTTTTTTGTTAAACCCTATTTGCAGCTATTTTAATGTATGACTGTTGCATAGATAGTATAATATTCATGCAACGGCGTTGTTTTTTGTGCTAAATCTGTTGCGAACAATACATTGTTCATTTTTATTGTCAATTTTATGCTATTTTAGTTTATGAAAATTGCATAGATAGTATATTTTTATGCATATTTAGTTTTTTTTTTGCTAGAACTGTTGAGAACATTTCGTTGTTTCTCGTCTTTGTATTAGAGCTTGTACAATGCATAAATATTGTATGTTTTTTGCATTTTTAGTTTTAGACTGTTTGCAGGACATCACTCTTTGTATTGCTGCTATATTAGTGAATAAAGTATACATATATTGTTTATATTTCCTGCTTAATTAGTTATCAAATGTTGCTTGATATGTTCATATTTACCTATTGCTATATTAGTTCTTGTATGACGCTAGATAGTGAATATATTAGTGTTTGACATGTCCATATCTACAATGTTGCTATATAGTTGGTTGTTGTTGCATTTTTAGTTCATATTAGTTGCATATTTAGTTGGTTGATTTTGCATATCTAGTTCATATGAGTTGCATATGTACTTGGTTATAATTTATTTCATTTTTGTGTTATTGTAAGACAAATATTCTTGAAGTATGCCTCGCGTTAAGAGTACCAAGCATAAAAGAACTAACCAAGATGTTGATGATATACTCTTGCTTACTGATGGCACAGAAGGTCAGTAGGATATTAATAATCCCTTCCCAAAAGTGATAATTCGGTCTTCTCCGAAGATCCTAGTGGATGCTATGAATTCTTTTAACCAACAACAGTGAATAGCTGTTGCGCAGATGGGGTTTGGATGTCTGATTCATCTCCAAATCAAGGAATTTCTGACTCAGTTGGTGCACTGGTTCTTGTCAAATTTTGATCCTGTTAGTTGCCAGCTTGATCTTGGGAAAGGAAAAAGTATTCATGTGTCATATGTGGATGTTCTGCGTGTTCTAGGCTTTCCCAATGCTGATAAGCCTATTGAGAAGAAAAAAATCTAAGGAGTGTGATATGTTGAATAGATGGAGGGGTCGATTTGTTGAGAAGAAAATTACTCCTGACATTTTATGCAAGAAAATGATGGAGAGTGTTGATGGAGATGAGTGGTTCAAGTTACATTTTCTTGCTCTTGTGGATTGTCTGATTGTGGAAACAAATCAGTGTGGATATGAGAATCCTCTTTTTTTCAAGTCTACTTCTGATTTGTCAGCTGTATTTGAGTTGAAGTGGTGCGACTACATCATCCAGAACCTTATATCAAAGAGTGATCATTGGCACAAGAGTAATAATAAGTCTTAATTTAATGGTCCTGTTCTTTTTCTTGTGGTAAGTATCCATCTCTATATTATTTATTATAAATTTGTTTAGATTGTTATTCTTTGATATTTTTACTTTGTTTTCTTTTTTTTTTTTTTTTTTTTTTTTTTTTTTNNNTTTTTTTTGTCAAAACGCATGTTTTTTATGTTGATCGTGTAGTGATTTATGAACGAGATGTTCTTCCAAGGAGTGTGCCTTTGTTTGTTGGATGGAATTGTGAGATTCTCCGTCGACGATGCTCTAAAGAAATTAAAGTTGGTGGTTTTGGACGGGGATTTGTTGATGAACCGAAGGAGATTCCGCCTTTGAAGTTCAAGAATCCTTAATTAAAGGATGTTTCTGATGATCCTGTACAGGTTTGTTATTTCTTTGTTTGGTTTTTGTTGCATATGTAGTTGATATCGGTTGCATATAAGTTGCATATTTAGTTGATGCGAGTTGCGTATTTAGTTCATATTAGTTGCATATTTAGTTGATATGAGTTGCATATAAGTTGCATATTCAGTTGATGCGAGTTGCATATTTAGTTGATGCGAGTTGCATATTTAGTTCATATTAGTTATATATTTGTTATGGTTAATACTTAGTTCATCTGTTGTGCATGTTTAATTTTTATATGTTGCATTTGTACACCTATTAGGATGCATATGTAGTTGATTTTGAATGCTTATGTGCTTATAATTGTCCATTTTTTATATATTGTCTGTTTAACATGTAATATCCCGTCATGTTATTAATATAAATTACGCTTTTAGTTCCGAAATAATAATTTTATCGATTATTATCGTTCGGAACTAATTATACAAATCAAGATTCTTCGAAATTATTTTTCGAAGTTACATATAAGTTAGGAATAAGTTAAGTAATTAAGTACAAGTATTATATGTTATTTTTTTTTTTCCTTAGGCCGTGCACATTAGCAAGGCACATCATTGTACTTAGCTTAATTAATTTTCCCTTCATTTAACATATTTAAAGTCATGATTACTAGTAATTAATTTCCGAAAATGGAGAGAAATTCATGTGAAGTTTTTATAAGTTACTTAGCATGAGGTGGCATGTTCTAAACCCTTAAGTAGTGACTAAGCTTATTAGAACATGAATAAGCATTTCTTAAATCCTAAGCTTCTAGCATTTGGCACGTTTTCATTGGGCCAAAATTCTACCAAAGCTTTAATCTCCCCATCACCTCTTATTTTAACTTCGGCCGTGAGAAATTGAGGAGGCAAAAATTCTGAGCATAAGTTATATGTTAAGTGATAGATAAGAAAGAGCTTACCTTAAATTTAGTTACACCACGCACGGAGAAGTAATAACCGCGCACGCACGTGAAGCCTCGCACGGTCACGAGAGATTTCTCGTAATTCATCAAGAGTTTGAAGAGGTAACTTCAGCTTTGCCTTCTCTTGATGTTAATAAGATCATGTTAGATAAGCTATGTCCAAATCATGCTCTCAAATTCATAAGTTGGTCGTGTTTGCTCTCGAGTACTCCATGTTAAGCCATGATCAAGTTATGTTCATTTTGTCCGACAACTCCCGAGCAATTCATGTCTATTTGATCGGTATATGTCATTTTATATTCAGTTAATTCATGTTCGGGTGATAGCCTAGACCGCGTAGGCATAGGAGTACTGGACGACGAGTGCGGTGCGCAAGGCGACACGCGTGAGGCACAAGTCAAGACCGGGGTGGCAAGCCTAATCCTCGTAGGAATAGGTAAGGCGTGAATACTAAACCCCGCAGGAATAGAAAAAGAAGCTGAGTGCCGGAACGCGCGTGAAAGATCGGTGACGAGAGTAATCCTCGGAAAATCAGGAAACGTAACCGGGAGCATATTCCTAGTAGGAATAGGAATAGTGGATATGGGCTCGAGGCATGGTCCTACAAGGAATAGGAATGGCGCATGTGGGGCGTGAGGCCTTAAGCCTCGAGGCGAGAGGACATGCACGCATGGGCGTAGGAGGCGCGCGCACGATACCTCGTGCGACGAGGACTAGCGGGCGGCGCGCAAGAGGGCGGCTAGGTCAAGGGGGGCGACGACTTGGAGTGCAAGACAAGGAATTGGAGTGCAAGTCAAGTCTTTTGAGTTTTGGTAGTAGTAGGATTTTATTACCTTGTTGCTTTTAATTATAGATTTAGGAGATCTAGTTTGATTAGGCCTAGATTTATTTTATGCACCTATAAATACCTCATGTACTCTTCATTATTGAATGTCTTGGAATGAAGTATTGAATTGGGTGAGTCAATTTAGAGAGGGAAACTTATGTTCTAACGTGTGTTAAGCAAGGCCTTAAAGCGTGTTTACATACAGTGTTGGAGAGAAGGCCTTTAGAGCGTCTTGAAGTCACAGTGTCTAGGAGAAGGCCGAGAGTGCGTATGTTAGATACATCTATCGTGGGAAAACGAAGGCCCTGAGTGCGCGTTTATTCACAACCCGAAATAGAAAAAAATCCGATTCGTCATCAGTGTTGTCGGCGCGCTGGCGTGCGTTGGGACTGGCCAGCATGCGCGAGGCGCTGCTGGCTGGCCGTTCAGGCGCGTGCTGCGGGCGACTGGGGCGCTGCCCACGCTCGGTGCACATTGCGGGCGTACGAACGGGCTTGACTGCGTGCTGCCGGGCGTGCTGGCGTGCACTGCACGCATGGCCGCTGGCGGCACGCTGCTGGGCGCTGCCGCGCGGGCTGTGCACTACGCACTGCAAGCGTGCGCGTGCTGCTACGTTGATGAAGGATCGTGTGTTTTGTTCCACACCTTGTCTCGAACACAGCTTTGCCACGGCCTTGCTCTCGACGATAGGTGTGATGGACTCGGTTATTAGCCTAACTCTCTCACGATACTTGAGTTCACTCGGTAATTAGCCTCGCTCACTCGATTTTGAACTGTCTCGGGTCTTAGCCTCACCAATTCAATTTGTATGAACGAACTCTCACGAATCCTAACACACGGTTTGAACAAACGTCTTTTCTATTTCATCAAATCCAAGACCTTTCAAAACAATGAAGGATCATCCCTATTTATAGATCCTAACTATGACTAATTCTAATCTACCTAGGAAACTTATTAAAGCAATAAAATAAATTCTAATGCAAGTAAATCTCCTAATATCTTCTACTACTAATAAATAAAAGCAACATGGAAATAAAATCCTAACATTACTAAAAATTTCTAATGTCTTGACTTGCACTCCAAGTAGCTTGAACACAAAGTTAATCGCACGCCCAAGACCACCGCCTTGCGTGCGCCGCCCTTCGGCCATTACTCCTTGTCGCGCGCGGTAACCCGCGCGCTTGACTCCCACGCATCGTCCGCTACGCCCGCTGTCCGTGCGCGCGCGGTGTCGCGCGCGCGTCGCTGGCACCTGCGCACACGCCAGCCGCCAATCCTATGCCCTTGCGGATTGGGCTTTGCTCGCATGCTCCGCACTCGCGCATTATCGTGCCCTCCTCACGTCCGTCGTTCGCATCCTGCGCATGCGCACCTTTGCCCAACATTCCTATGCCCACAAGGACACTATTCCCGCCCGCATCGCTGGTACTCGCGCGCTAATCGCGCACCTCGCCCCAGCTGGCCAACGCCCGCGCGTCCCAGCCAATGTCTGCACTACAATCGCCTGTCCCGCATCTTCTTGTATCCTGCTTCGTCCAACCGCGCGCATCATGGGCCGATGCTTGCCATTCACCTATTAGCCGATCATAGTCGTCCTCTTTGTTGCCGCTCGTTTCTGTCGGCTCGGGCCATGAGTCCCAACCTTTCAACCTAACGCAATCTACCACAGGTATCCACCACCCATCTTCAACCCATCGCAAACCCCGTCTTCTAGCCTCCTTCTTCCTTGTTCGCCTTTTTCTAGCACAAGACTTACACCAACAACGTGATTCCTTAGCCTTTGCCTTATGTTTCCTTCGGGCTTGCTTGGTCTTGCGCTTCTTAGGCTTTAGCTTGGACTATGGACCACATCCTCCTGGCCAGTCCCTTTTGCATGAAGGTCGATATATCGGGCTTGACGGCTCCTCTAGCATGTTTTCCAGCCATAATGTTGAGGTCGTCGCCATCTTCATCTTCGTACTCGCCTGGGTTGATATCCACTTCCGTATCATTCCCCTCCTCTTCAAGACTTTCCTTGTCCTCAAGGATTAGAAAGTTCAGTGCACCATCATCTTCATTGTTTTGGACTTCACCCTCTCTTGCTCCTCGGGCCTCTACGAGTTGTCGCTCGTATTCTTTTATATTCCTTCGCTTATGGAGTTCGTCTAGATACGTGCTTTCCCATGGGGTGAGTTCCCTTTCCAAACTTTCCAATAATTCGAGATCTTCCCAATCCATCTCGTCCATCGGCACATAAGACATTTTTTTTTTTACTCTAAATATTTTCGAAAAAAAGAAAAAAGAAATTCGAATAATTCGAACCAAAGGGAGGAAAAAAATAACAAAAGACAAGATGACACTTTTTTTTTAGATACTATTCGAAAATTTTCGAAAAAAAGAAGAAAGAAATTCGAAAAAAAATTCGAACCAAATGGAAACAAAATCGGACAAAAAAAAAAGAATGGGATAGAAAAAGTTTAACCAAACACACAATCAATCACTATCAATGAAAGCACCAATGATGAAGGATCATGTGTTTCGTTCCACTCGCTTGTCTCGAACACAGCTTCGCCACAGCCTTGCTCTCGATGATAGGTGTGATCGACTCGGTTATTAGCCTAACTCTCTCACGATACTTGAGTTCACTCGGTAATTAGCCTCGCTCACTCGATTTGGAACTGCTCGGGTCTTAGCCTCACCAATTCGATTTGTATGATCGAACTCACACGAATCCTAACACACGGTTTGAACAATCGTTCTTTTCTATTTCATCAAATCCAAGACCTTTCAAAACAATGAGGGATCATCCCTATTTATAAATCCTAACTATGACTAATTCTAATCTACCTAGGAAACTTATTAAAGCAATAAAATAAATCCTAATGCTAGTAAATCTCCTAATATCTTCTACTACTATGAAATAAAAGCAACATGAAAATAAAATCCTAATATTACTAAAATTCCTAATGTTTTGACTTGCACTCCAAGTAGCTTGAACCCCAAGTTAATCGCACGCCCAAGATCACCGCCTTGCGTGGGCCGCTCTTCGGCCGTTACTCCTTGTCGCGCGCGGTAACCCGCGTGCTTGACTCCCATGCATCATCCGCTACGCCCGCTGTCCATGCGCGCGCCGTGTCGCGCGCGTCGCTGCCACCTACGTACACGCCAGCCACCAATCCTATGCCCTTGCGGATTGGGCTTTGCTCGCATGCCCCGCACTCGCGCATTATCGTGCCCTCCTCACGTCCGTCGTTCGCATCCTGCGAGTGCGCACCTTTGCCCAGCATTCCTATGCCCACAAGGACACTATTCCCGCCCGCATCGCTGGTACTCGCGCGCTCATCGCGCACCTCGCCCCAGCTGGCCAACGCCCGTGCGTCCCAGCCAATGCCTGCGCTACGATCGCCTATCGCGCATCTTTGTGTATCCTGCTCCATCCAACCGCACGCATCATGGGCCGATGCATGCCATTCGCCTATTAGCCGATCATAGTCGTCCTCTTTGTTGCCGCTCGTTTCTGTCGGCTCGGGCCATGGGTCTCATCCTTTCAACCTAACGCAATCTACTGCCGGTATCCACCACCCATATTCAACCCATCGCAAACCCCGCCTTCTCTTCTTCCTTGCTTGCCTTTTTCTAGCACAAGACTTATACCAACAACGTGATTCCTTAGCCTTTGCCTTACGTTTTCTTCGGGCTCGCTTGGTCTTGCGCTTCTTAGGCTTTAGCTTGGACTGTGGACCACATCCTCTCGGCCAGTCCCTTTTGTACGAAGGTCGATATATCGGGCTTGACGGCTCCTCTAGCATGTTTTCCAGCCATATGTTGAGGTCGTCGCCATCCTCATCTTCGGACTCGCCTGGGTTGATGACCACTTCCGTATCATGCGTGCTGGCAGGCTGCTGCCGGGCTGGCGCTGCACCGCTACGTGCGGGTAGGCCCTACGGTCGGCCCTTCGCCGGCCGTCCGGCAACTCTCTCCGGCAAACCTGACATGGCTGACCATAATATGACTTAAAATGACTAAAAACACAATAATTTCTCAGGAGTGTTCGGTGGGATTTGAGATAGCTTGGGAGGGCTTATATAGCACCTCCGAGTACATTTTGACTTAAAACTTGGACCGAACACATAATTAACACATGATCTTGCTAGTATGAACTTAAAACAACGTAAAGAGGATAAATAAGAGTATACCCTTCGAATTGCTCGTTAATCGCACGGTGACTTGCGTGTGATTGCTGGGGAATAATGTGCTACGCGTTTTCTACCCTTGGCCTTGGCTATCTTCTTCAATATTTCCTATAATTTTCTCTTGAATTACTTACAATCTTCTCTCGATTTTTCTCTCAACTTAAGTCTCAGATTTCCTCTCTTTTGCACGATAAAATGCATAGGGAATCTTAACCCATGGTCATGACTTCACTTAAATAGATAAAGGAACGATTAAAAAAAAAATGATGCTCAAATCATGGAGTAGGTGAGTCATCCCTATCAACTTGCATTTAACTTATCTCGCGCAAGTAGGTGAGTCATCCCTATCAACTTGCATTGAACTTATCTCGCGCATCATGGAGTGCCACTTGCTATTGCTGTGGGTTTTGGTGGCACTTCACTTGCCTTGGCATGAGTCCCACTTGCTATTGCCGTGGGTTTTGGTGGTAATTCACTTGCCTTGTCATGCTTACATTTTGACTTAAAACTTGGACTGAACAACATAATTAACACATGATCTTGCTAGTATGAACTTAAAACAACGTAAAGAGGATAAATAAGAGTATACCCTTCGAATTGCTCATGAATCGCACGGTGACTTGCGTGTGATTGCTCGGGAATAATGTGCTACGCATTTTCTACCCTTGGCCTTGGCTATCTTCTTCAATATTTCCTATAATTTTCTCTTGAATTACTTACAATCTTCTCTCGTTTTTTCTCTCAACTTAAGTCTTGGATTTCCTCTCTTTTTCACGATAAAATGCATAGGGAATCTTAACCCATGGTCATGACTTCACTTAAACAGATAAAGGAATGATTAAAATAAAATGATGCTCAAATCATGGAGTAGGTGAGTCATCCCTATCAACCTGCATTTAACTTATCTCGCGCAAGTAGGTGAGTCATCCCTATCAACTTGCATTGAACTTATCTCGCGCATCATGGAGTGCCACTTGCTATTGTCGTGGGTTTTGGTGGCACTTAACTTGCCTTGGCATGAGTGCCACTTGCTATTGTCGTGGGTTTTGGTGGTACTTCACTTGCCTTGTCATGCTTGAGATGCCGTGTAGTTCAAGCAAGTTGGTGAGTCACTCCAAGCAAGTAGGTGAGTCACCCCAAGCAAGTTGCATTGAATCTATCTCGCGCCTGGTTACCTACGGCAATGTTGTAGGCTCTAAACTTGGATTAATTAGGCTTGAACATAGATTAATTATGCTAAGCATAGATTAATAGGCTATAAACTTAGATTAATTAGGCTTGAACATAGATTAATTATGCTAAGCATGGATTAATAGGCTAAATATGGATTAATAAGCTAAACATGGATTAACAGGCTAAGCATGGATTAAGTTAATTAAGCAAGGGTTAATGACAAATATTTAGGCATAAGTTAATGATGGACGGTGTACCAATGTGAACGTGTTGATGTATAGGTATGGCGAGTACACATGATAATTTAAATAGAATGTACTCATTTTCGGTTGAAACGTTGATGTATAGGTATGGCGAGTACACATGATAATTTAAATCGAATGTACTCATTTTCGGTTGAAACTCGACTTCGAAAATTAATTCGAATAATCTTGATTACCAATAATTAATCCTGACTAATAATATCCGTTTATAAACATAAACGTTTCGGGAACTAAATATCGAAATTAACTCGGTTATTGAAAATGAATTAAACCGAATAAATTTTTGACTTAAAGTCGAACTTATTTCTGAATAACTTATTAACTGGCTGGAACTCATCTTTGACGATTTCTCGAGTATTCTCAAATTCGATTAATACGTCAATACTGGATTAATTAATCCCAAATTTGGTAATGTCCATTTATTATGTCTATTTATGAAATAAACGGACTGAGATTAATTATTATCATTGACTCGGTTAATAAATAAAATTGATCGGATATACTTTCCACTTAACGTCGAACTTGGAACTTAACTAGCTGGATAACTTAGACTTGAACATTAACACGAATATTTATTAACAAAGGCTAGCTTATATTTAAAAGCTAGCGTTTTCCTTTATTAATAAAATTCGGGGCGTTACAATTTCATATAAGTAGATAAATGATATTCTTTAATATTAGAACGATTTTGCAGAATTGCGAAGAAAGTGCAATAATCGCACAGTCATTCGCATAACAAAAAGTAAGAAAAAATACGAAGGAGATATCTATCCTCGTTGGTACACGCACCGCTGTTATTAATGTTTTGAGGAGATGTTTCAGAGAAGAGGCAGACTCTTCACACTCCAAACGATCCAAAATTCAACGCTCGACAAGCATATATTGGAAGGACGCGCTTTTTCAACAAAATTGTTGTGATTAATCTTATGCGTCGAAAAGATGCAACCTTTATTCGCAAAATTGCGAATAAGTTGAGATATATTGCATATTATTTAATAGAACTACGAACACTATGTGAAATCTCACATAGTGACGGTATAATGAAACTAAAATAATAGTAGAACAATATGATGGTTATGAGAAGCTTGAGCGAGTAATAGCATATATTACACTTCTGCATTGATTATTTGATTCACATACTAGGACAAATAATAATCACAGAACTGAGGTGATAATGTGATTAACATATCTTGTTGCATATTATATCAACTCCCCAATCCAACAAACCGAAAGTATATCACATCGAAAGTAATTTCTTTAAGAGAGAGAACAAATTTAAACTAAATTAATTTTCCAGTTCCAATAAGATTGATCTAATTATAGTTTTTTATATCGACTAAATTACGTTAGAAGTAGCCTTCCATCGGAAAAAATGAATTACACTTCAAAAAGTTTACATGATCCTATATTGCTTAAAAAAAAGGTGCATGGAAGAGTCCATCATCCAGCTAGTCAAGGAAAAATGAAAGGTGAAGACGTCCTCTCATGGTAGAGCGTTACTGTAGGTCGGGGACTTGGTTCAACCTTACACGTGATCTGGAGGACAATGTTAGAGGTATGCTGTAAAAGTCGTTCTACATATTCTATCAATTTCATTTTGATCTGACAATCATGTTTTAGTCTAAGTACATATGTTTATAGTTTATTTATTTATGCAATCATACTTCTTGTCTTACATTGAGATAGTATAGTTCATGGTGTCTCGAACAAAAAGATCATCTACCAGTTCCTTGTAAGACTAAATTATTTGTTCACAGTCTAGACAGACATTGAGACCCCTCTTGAAAAATGACTGTAGTGTAATTCTTGATTCGGTTTGTCTCTGACTGATGGATTACACTAGTACTTATGATAAGTATTGAACAAGACCGCGAAATGATGAGATTATGAGACTCACTGGTCGTATTTGTAATCTAGACCTTAGGTAATTGATGCGTTCTCTAAAGCCGTAAGATAATATAAACTGGGCATATATATTCATTGCTTGTTTATTTGACTTATCATGGGTTATTCTTATTCTGTTAGGATGACATACTCGGTACTTTGGTAAAAAAGAGTGTTTATATGATGTGCTATTATAAATTATTTATGGTCACTATGTCCTAGTGAGCTGGGTTGATGACGTCCCCGAAATAAACTCAGGAAGGAATATTATGTCAAACCCTGCCGGTGGATGAATATTGAACATAATGATTAATGAACTGAGTGTTATTAGTTTCGAAAATTAATAAGAGGTTGATTAACTATTTTGTCGGTAATTTAATTAATCAACGGACCTTGTATACTAAACACAAGTAAATCGGTCAATTAGATTAATATTAATTAATCAATTGGAGGTTCAAATTTCTAGAATAAATTGGAGCTAAATAGGGAGATCAATAATATTACTCTAGTGGAATGTTTTATTATTTAAATTCTATGTAGGAATTAGGATCTAACTATTTTTCATTATTTAATTCCTTAAGGACAAGAATATTTCTTTTAAAATATTACCTAGGGTTAGGATACTACAGAGTCTTCTAGAAGGTAATTAGGATTAGAAGGAATATTATCCTACATGGGAATGGATATGTAGCATAATTAGGTTTCCTAAACCTTATAGGATAAACTCATATTTAGCACCTCTTTAAGGTCCCAAATTTAGACTATAAATATACCATGTCTTGAACTCTTCCTCGCATTCGCTGTTGTTGCACAAATTATTCTTTTCACCGAGTATCGAATCGAAAGATTCGTTCCCCGGGTCGATCTCACAAAGAAGGCGGTTCGGAATTTAGCTTTGATATTGACAACACATAAAAAGAAAATAAATCCTAAACACTCTAATTGGGTAGCCGATTGGATGTATTACTAATTAAGAAATAAAATAAAAATAATAATCTACCTAAAAATGAGAACGAAACGAAGATGGAGAAGCTAGGGAATCGGGGATAATTAATTCAAGTTCTAGCAAAACCGGGCAATCAATTGTTCGGTTCGAGATTGACACTCTCGCTTATACATCTCGCGATTCGCTCCCAATAACTCTTCGTAACAAGGGATTGAACATAGACGAACAAGTTCGAACATACAACACAGGCCAATTATCCCAATCCCAATAACTTTTCCTAACAAGGGACGAGTCATCGACAAGTGTGTATTTCAATCTAAAACATATAGACTATTCAGTTATGAAATTATCTACCTCATGCGAGCCTAGGTCTACGACTTTTCCCCTTTCGGTTTAAAGGTCTCTAATTAAATTAGAAGAGAATTAATCAACTAATCATATGGAATCAACAAACCCTAACTCGACAAATTAACATTCAATTGTTTCCAACTGCAAGATCGAAGTGTCACTCTTCGATTATATCAATCAATCAAACAAGAACTCATCAATTTCTAATCAATTCAACTCACATAAGCATGAACAAATCAAAGCCCGACAATTACACGTTAAACAAGAACAATCATCCCCTATCCCTAGCAATCGGATTTAGCTACGAATATCAACTTCAACAATCATGATCAATCCTCTCAAATAATCATTATTCATGAATTAAACAAGGGAAAAGAATACTTACAATCAATCCAAGTTCCAGTCGAATTCAAAATACAAGCTAACCCTAACTAAGAAGAAGAAGAAGAAAAATGTAAAATAATGGTGAAAAGAAGAAGAAAAATGAAGAAGAAGAAGAGAAGAAGGAGGAAGAGAGGAGTGGTGTTTTCTCGCTCTCTCGGGACCTAGGGTTTGAAGCCCCAGTTGAGAGTTTTTTTTTCATGTAAAGTCCCGATCATATTTATAGTAAAAGCAGGTGACATGGCGTAAAAATTGGTGACACGGCGCGGAGGTATAGCACCACGTCTTCTCACCATGGCGCGGAGCTGGAACACGGCGCGGCACATCCCTTCATCGCTGCGTGGTGCGCCCTCGCGGCGCGGTGCGGCGCCTGGAATGACTGTAACGGCGTAACGGCGAGCGCGGCGCGGCATGTCCTGAAGCACCCTCTGTAAATTACGCAGCAACGACGCGGCACGGGGGTTGGGATCTTCACGACGCGGCAGATCTTCATGGCGCGGCAAGGACGGGCAGCACGACGTGGGAGTCCATCGCAGCGCGGCAGGTTCTTCTTTCCACGGCGCGGAGGTGGCGCGACGGTGTGCTGGTGTAGGGAGCAGCAAGCGCAGCGGTGCCGTGGCACCGAGACTGCCGTGGCGCGTGGAGGTTGACTGCCGCGGCGTGAAAGCATGCACGGCGTGGCAGGCTGATCAGCTTTCTCTGTTATGGTCGTGATGCCTGCGCGGCGTGACACACGCGCGGAGGCTTGGCTCGTAACTGCTCGTGCACCTTCACGTCTCGGGCTTGTTTTGACTCGTCCCAAAACGGAATTAAGTTCTGCTTTTTTCTGCTTGTCACCGAGGAAACACTCTATTTAATTATGTTCTCCCAGTCTATTTATCATAGAATATATATTCTCCTGAAACCTTCGACCTGCACACCATAAACGAAGAAAAACAGAAAAAACATACAGAAAATACAAAGAAAACTAGAATAGAACAAAATGCACAATAAACTATAAAAACTAATAAAAACCAATGAAAAGACCTAAAACGGGGGAAAAAGAAAGAGAAAATAACAACGAAAAATGCAACAAAAATGGGATAAACAACTCCCCCACACTTAAACCTTTGTTCGTCCCGAACTAAAAGAAAAGAAAACAAGACACGAACATGGATATAGTTTCAAATAAGAAGAGTCAAAATGCCCAACTCAATCGAGTCGAATTCCAACGACCGTACGACCACATGCCTCAAATATCAACTTGGCCTTGAAATGACAAACTCTTAAACGCATAGATTATAATATAAACCTCACTCATTTTCTTTCATGCATATGCGATAGGTATGCTCAAAATTGGTCAACAATCAAGTTTTAACATATGCTTACCAATCGTTTAAATTACCCAAAAACAATCAAAGCTCAAAATATGCGAATCAAGAGGACTTCATGGGTTGTAATGTAGGCTTAGGTAAAGGTAAGAATATATAAGGACAAGAAGCTCAAATAGACAATCAATGATTTCGAGTATACTCAAGCATTTCGCTACTCATCTGGGATCAACAAGGTAAAGCACTTACTACCCAACCAACATTCCACAAACACAACATAGATGCTCAAAACAAGTTGCAACATCACTTGACCAAAATTTTTTCTTTTTTTTTTTCTTTTTTTTTTGTTTTTTTTTTTTATTTGGAAAGTGGCTTTTTCCAAACAAGAACGAATCGAAGAGACAACACATTGGAGGTCATCCAAGTGTCCTACAGTAGTTTCCCAATGCTCATTACCCGTCAACGTGAATTGACTAGTAAGAGGAGCAGAATCCATTTGAATCGCCTTGTGAGCTCTTATTTTTTTTGAAGGTCAAGCAAATAAAATGCAACTCAATATTTGTAACGCCCCGTTCGCTTATGAATTATTTGAGATTATTTTATTGCATTATTATTATTATTATTATTATTATTATTATTATTATTATTATTATTATTATTATTATTATTATTTTACTATTAATATTATTATTGTTATTATTGTAAATGCCTAATTGATTAATTGTCTATTAATATGTAAATAAATATTAATTTTTATTATGTGATTAAATGTGTAATATTAAATAATATTATTATGTGTCTAATTGTGTATTATTAATACAATAATAAATGTGTTTATATATATCATCCAGATTCATTTAATATTCGTCGTCAATCATGCTAATCGGAGATTCGTATTGTTGCATTTTTCTTACCGAGACTTGAAAGCTTTTTCGGCCCAATTGTGTATATTTTCCTAACTACATGAGTTATTTAATTGTAGCTCAAAATGATTGAATAAATCGAGGACCCAACCATGACATAAATGAACTTGGCCCAATTATGTTGTTTAATTTTTTTTGGCCCAATTCTTTCATTGATGTTTGGCCCAAATTCAAAGACCTTGACCCATTCCTCCTTCATTGGCACGTTCCAAATATCTGCCGTGAGAGGATAAAATTTGTTCATCTGATCCGCTGGAATCTCTCCCTCAATCACATGATCGTCTCTCTCTCGCAATATATCTTCTCAAATTCAAAACCAGTATTCCATCCTTCAAATTTATGTCACTCTGTTCACTCCGCTGAATTCAAAAAAAAAAATAGTAATCGCGTATCCTGCAAATTTCCGGCGAGCAGCAGCTCCATCGCTGGCGTTTCCTCGTCACCATCCCGGTCGTTCTCCGAGCAGGCCCGCTACTGGCGACCACCACGTTGTGTCCATCCAGCCCCCGTCCAGTCCCCGTCGTTGTCAGCCTTCTTTTCGTTCACAGCCGTTGTCTGCCATTGTTTCCGGTGGCCATCTCCGGTCATTGTCGTTGGTCGAATTCCAGCGTTCAAATCGCGAGCAACCGTGCATCGAGCTTCAGTTCTGAGCTTTCGAAGGTGTTGAGCTCTTCGAGTCCCGTTTATCCATACGGCCCGTTTGTCCGACCGCTTTTCTGATTTCTCGCAAATTTCCCAAAGAAGGGTAACTTTTTCGAAACCCTCTCGTTAATTGCTTTTCAGAGTGATATCATTCGATTATTGTTGGTTCGCGTTGAATCATTTTGTCGGTTTCGAGTTCAATTTATTTGTCGGTTCGTATTTGTTATTTATTTCGTATGTTTCGTGAATTTTTCGTGGAGATTAGTGGACTCTCGTTAATTTCAAATCGACCTTGTATGTTGCTGTGATTATTCGAATAAGATTCAGAGTCTTGTTGTAATTTATTTCGGGGGCGTTTTGTTCGCTTGTTTTCAACTGTGTTTCGGCTCTTTGTTTTTCGAAAATAAAACCCGTTTTTAAAATGTTTCGAAACTCTGAAATTTGATTGTTTAATTAAAACCCCGAACCTGATACCTGCTCGAGCATTGTCGTCGATTTTGGGTGCTTGATTTGCAGCTTCTGTAATTGTTCCCAGCTCTGTTCTGTATTAAATTTGCAGGCCTCATTTTTGAAATATTATTATATTTTGATGAATAATAACTTACGATTGAGCGAGTGGCGCAGTGGTGAGCTATGCGCATGTTTGTGTGGGTGGTCAGGGGTTCGATCCCAGCCTTTGCAAAAATTTCATTTTTTATTATAAAGCCCAGCAGTGCGCGGGCCGTCCCAGCCCGCGAAGCCCGTCATCTCGCCCAGCGGTGGCCAGCGTCCTGGCCCGCGAACCCGATCCCTCTAGCCCGCATTTCCCAGCATTTTCAGGCCTAATTTGCGGCCCAGATACCTTGTGTGGCGGCCCATTTCGCTCCCCAGGCCCAAATTCTGGGCAGCCTTCGGCCTAGTGGCGGGCAGGTGGTCCAGGATGGCCTTTTTAACTATTTTTGTGTTTGAGTAGTCCATTTTTCGTACCGATTTCGATTTTAAAAATTATTTTCAAATGAGGAAAATTTAGAAAAATTATTTTAAGTCCCGAGACTCCGAATTTAGTTCTTCGAGTCCCATTTTTATAAAATAAGAAAGTTCCAAATCCACAAAAAATTCGAATTAAAACCCGTAAGTCTTAATTTTTATTAAGTATGGGTTTTGTGTTAAACTCGAGTAGTGAGATAGATTATTAATAAATTATCTCGTTTAAATGTACGTATTTGAGGAGTCGAGCCTCGACCTACGTACTTGCTTTTGTGTGATATTCTCCCTCGATTTCCAGGTGGGTTTTATTTATAAAATTGTCTATGCTTGAATAGTGAAATTGTTTGCTTACTTGGGTATGATCAAAGTATGAAATATGAACATGTATCCTTCGGCGTGAGCTGTACCGGCCGTCGAGTGCTATCCCCATGGTTATAGAACGTACCTGATGGGTAGTCTCTTTTTTTTAATGTATTGCAGACCTTGGCATGAGCCTTGGTCAGTGATGGATTTCCTGCCTAAAACCCTCGGGGTTGGCAGACCTGTCTAATACCCTCGGGGTTGACAGTGAATTTTCCGTCTAAAACCCTCGGAGTTGACGGATGATTCTCCTACTTTGACAACGTTAGAGTTACCGCGGGGAGACGATACGTGGACCAAATTTAGTCTATTCTGATAGGTGTGCACATGAGATATATAATGGACTCTTGATAGGAGATGGGAAAGATTTGATTGTCTATGTTCATACTTGTGACCATGCCATATTTACTTTCTGTAGCCATTTAATATAACTGTTCATTGCATAGTGGTGAGCACAACGGATTCCATCTGTGCTCATCCCCACCTGCTCTTCATGGATGCAGGTTGAGCCGGTGGCTGCGTGGCGGCGAAAGACGAGTGGTGGTCGGTTATCTGACCAGACCTTATTATGTAGCTTCCGCTTTGCTATATATAATATGGTTACTTTTGTCATTATGTTGAACTTTGGATTATTTATGATTTGAGAAATTTGAATACTGGTTTGGGGAGATGCCCCGTTTGCTAATGATTGATTTTGAAACTTTGTTTAGAACCCTATGAGGGTGGTTTCGATTTGACTCTGGATAATTGATGATGTTTAAATTACTTGCGAGTAATTGATAATTCGTAAATGTTGCTTATATGTAGAGTAACGCCAAATGATTTATGAAAAGAATTTTGAAAAATTTTCGTTGACTTTTCGAAATTCTTTTGACTTTTGTCAAATAAAAGTGGGGCGTTACAGTATGGTATCAGAGCAGGTCTACGTTTTTGTAGACTGCTTAATTTTGATTTATGTGCATATATGATTATTTGAGTTAAGCATCGACCACTCGTCTTCGTCATGCTGCGCCGCTCAAGGTATGTAAGTCATAAGTATCACTGAGATCATTATGAAATGTTTGTTATTCATGATTGCTTATGAATGTGCTAAACCGGGACTTAGGATCTATCCACCTTTAAATGCGAACTCTAATGTTTAATGGCAAACTCTAGACTTCTAGTATATTGATTATATTGTTTGCTTTGTGTTCGGCTTATTCAATGTAGAAGTATGAATACTCGCAACAACCGTAACCGTCAGGCATCCCCGCAACCTTCTCCGCCCCGTCAGCACCAGGCCCCTCTGGCCATGGATCTTACTCAGCTTATCATTCAGTTTCAGAGGATGAATACACCAACCTTTGCGGGGACTGAGAACCCCACAGCGGTGCTGGAGTGGATCAAAGAACTGGACAAGATCTTCGCTGTACTTCCCCTCCCTGACCATCAACGGGTAACCCTTGCAGCTTACCAGATGAAGGAGGATGCTTCCGACTGGTTGATTGACCACTGGGCTCGGAAGCCAGAGACGGAGCTCCATGCACTCTCTTGGGAACAAATGAAGATGATGGTGCGTAGCAAGTTCCTTCCCCAGAGCTTTTGGGACAGAATGGAGCTTGAGTTTTACCACTTGCAGCAGGGCAGCTCCACGGTGGATGAGTATATCTGTACCTTCACCCGCATGTGCCTTTTTGCGGGCGACGCAGTGAACACCAATGCCAAGAAAGCCCGTAAGTTTCTCAAGGGGCTCAACCAGAGGATCCATGAACTGGTGGGAAGTCACGGAATGATGTCCTATGCAGATACCGTGAGTCGGGCTCAGGAGGTCGAGAGCTGTCTCATTCCGTTAGCTCCAGTTACTTCTTATTATCATGCATTCCAGCCGTCTCAGACCGTTGTCCAGCACGCTCAACCCATCTCATCTGTGCAGCCCGGTTCTAGTTCGGACAAGAGGAAGGCAGATTCCCATTGGGATAACCGAAAGGAAAAGCGTGGAGCACCAGATCGTCGCGATCCCCACCCCATAGTCCAGGCTCAACACCCGAAGTGCACTAATTGTAGCCGTCGCCACCCCGGACAATGTCGCTATCAGCAGAAGGTTTGTTTCACTTGTTTGTGCCCCGGTCATTTCCGCAATGAGTGCCCCGAGGCTCGACCGTAGCAACAACATCCGCAACAGCAGCAGCTGCCATGACTGCCTCAGCAGTAGTGAGGCTAACCATGGACTCGTGAAGTCGTATCAACCTTATTTTTATTTTCTTAGTTTTTCTTTTCTTGGAAACTTTGCAAGCCTTGTTTTATTTCCTTTCGCTTGGCATAGTATTTGGAATTGCGTTTGAGACTCCATTATGTTCAATTTCAGTACTTTGGAATCTTCTGTTGGTTTCTCTTCCGTTGTATGGGATGGGATTTCAGATGGAGTTAAATATTTTAATTCCTTTATGATCCTTATCTGTAATATCCCGACTTTTTATCAGTATAAATTATATTTTTAGTTCCGATATTATTTTCTCGGAATTAATTGTTTTCAGTCGAAATTACCGGAAAACATTTTCGACGTACTGTTTACGTTGGAAATAATTTTGGTAATTAAGTATTATGCTTAATTAATTGATAAAGCCTTAATTAGTGATTATTGATAATTAATCACCATTAGCATGTAATAGCCGTGAGTATTGTGCAAT
>CACSLK010027624.1:9973008-9988871 GCA_902706635.1 Striga hermonthica | reverse complement strand
TTCATGTTTTTCAGGTCGCAGGGTCGGAGATGAGGAGTGAGCGGGTGAGCTGTTCAAGACATTTATGATTATTGTATTTTATGTTGAACCACGCTATGTTTCCGCTAAAACTTTTCAGTACTTATTATCAGACTTTGCTCCGACATTAGTCGGATAAGACATTATAACCGTTTTTATATATCAGTTTAAATTTTAACGGTTTTCAGAAAATCAAGTTTTTCACGGTAGCCCCCGAATCAGTTTCGCAAAATAAGAAGTTTATTATTTATTCAGAAAATTTGCGAAAATCGCGTACTCTGATGTATTTAAAATAGCGGGGTGTTACATTATCTATTCTCGTAAATTGAGAACCTTGTGTTGTGATGCCCCTAATTCAGTATGAAGTAGAAGTCGAGAAGTGTTGTTCCACCTTAAAAGATTTTGAGAATCTTTTAAGGAGGGTAGTCGTGTCTGGTACAGGCACATCGTGGAGTGCAGAGCCACTTTCACTTTTGATGTTCGTTCATTGTAATCTTTGGAAGCTCATTTAAGACTGCCGGCACAGCTAGCTGCTTGACCGAGAGCTGACGTGACGGCCGACACTGTTTGTCGGAAGAGTCGAATGAGCTAAGAGTTTCATTACTCGGTAATGACCGCTGGAATTGATATCCTGGTTAAGGAGCGGAACCTCGCTTTGTTTTTTTTTTTTTTTTTTTGGGAAGTTTTCCCGACCTTTATCGTTGGTTGTTCAGTAGATATTGTGTTGATTTAAGAAGGTGGTGGACTTGGAACTCAGTTTATGCCTTATAAAGTTTGACACCCTTGAAATCGCTGAAATTGTTTTGTACCTATTGGAATCATCTTTGGTTGAACCCTAATTTTTTGTAGTTTGGGATATTTATGTAAAACCATTATTCTTTTTTATTACCTTGGAAATTATAAACCGGGGTTTGAGGATTTCTTATCTGTACCTCAAACTGAACACCGACCATGGCTGGGTGTAGCCACGCGAAGTAGATGTCGAGCATGCACGCCCGTGCTGAGAGACGTGAGGCCAACTGCAGTGGCCAACCGTTGACTCGCACGAGAGCTGCCGCCACCATCACCGAACGCCAAACTCCCCAGGCCAGTGCGTACGGCCAACTCGTTACGGCCAACTCGTTTTTGTACCAAAGATGTTGGGAAACATCTTGAATATTGTCTTTTGAACCTTGAACCGAGAGCTCCAAGTTCCACTGAATCGATGTTTGAATTTCTGAAATCACTTAATTCTCGATTAAGAGAGTGTTGTTAGTTATTGCTTTGCCGCAGAGGGATGTCCCTCGAGCTGGCAGGAATTTGAGGTGCTTCATTGTCGAGCGAAGTCTCGAGTCTCGATTGGAGGCTATGTAATCACCATGAAATTTATGTTGATACGAATGTCTTCCTGAAGGTCGTACCCGATGGGTGTGGTTCGCTTTGGGAAGATGGGGAAGCTTCGGCGTCGCTATATCGGACGCTTTTAGACTCTCGCACGAGTCAAAGACTAGGGCCTACCGGTTAGCTTTACCGCATGTGTTGTCGGGGTACATGACCCCGAACACGTGGTGGACTTCGCCGAGTTGCAGGTCGAGCGAGTCGAGGTGCAACGGAACCGACACGGCAAGTCTGAGGCAACTGGGGAGACTGAGACCGAGATAGGAGGATATATCCGAACTTCATGTTTGATGTTGTATTTAGGTTTGGAAGTTTTTAGTTTCGAATTCCGAGGACAAAATTCCTTTTAAGGTGGGTAGACTGTAACGCCCCGTTCGCTTATGAATTATTTGAGATTATTTTATTGCATTATTATTATTATTATCATTATTATTATTATTATTATTATTATTATTATTATTATTATTATTATTATTATTATTATTATTATTATTTAACTATTAATATTATTATTGTTATTATTGTAAATGCCTAATTGATTAATTGTCTATTAATATGTAAATAAATATTAATTGTTATTATGTGATTAAATGTTTAATATTAAATAATTTTATTATTTGTCTAATTGTGTATTATTAATACAATAATAAATGTGTTTATATATATCATCCGGATTAATTTAATATTCATCGTCAATCATGCTAATCGGAGATTCGTATTGTTGCATTTTTCTTACCGAGACTTGAAAGCTTTTTCGGCCCAATTGTGTATATTTTCCTAACTACATCAGTTATTTAATTGTAGCTCAAAATGATTGAATAAATCGAGGCCCAAACCATGATATAAATGAACTTGGCCCAATTATGTTGTTTAATTTTTTTTGGCCCAATTCTTTCATTGATGTTTGGCCCAAATTCAAAGACCTTGACCCATTCCTCCTTCATTGGCACGTTCCAAATATCTGCCGTGAGAGGATAAAATTTGTTCACCTGATCCGCTCTCCCTCAATCGCATGATCGTCTCTCTCTCGCAATATATCTTCTCAGATTCAAAACCAGTATTCCATCCTTCAAATTAATGTCACTCTGTTCACTCTGCTGAATTCAAAAAAAAAAAAAAAATAGTAATCGCGTATCCTGCAAATTTCCGGCGAGCAGCAGCTCCATCGCCGGCGTTTCCTCGTCACCATCCCGGTCGTTCTCCGAGCAGGCCCGCTACTGGCGACCACCACGTTGTGTCCAGCCAGCCACCGTCCAGTCCCCGTCGTTGCCAGCCTTCTTTTCGTTCACAGTCGTTGTCTGCCATTGTTTCCGGTGGCCATCTCCGGTCATCGCCGTTGGTCGAATTCCAGCATTCAAATCGCGAGCAACCGCGCATCGCGCTTCAGTTCTGAGCTTTCGAAGGTGTTGAGCTCTTCGAGTCCCGTTTATCCATACGGCCCGTTTGTCCGACAGTTATTCCGATTTCTCGCAAATTTCCCAAAGAAGGGTAACTTTTTCGAAACCCTCTCGTTAATTGCTTTTCAGAGTGATATCTTCGATTATTGTTGGTTCGCGTTGAATCATTTTGTCGGTTTCGAGTTCAATTTATTTGTCGGTTCGTATTTGTTATTTATTTCGTATGTTTCGTGAATTTTTCGTGGACATTATTGAACTCTCGTTAATTTCAAATCGACCTCGTATGTTGCTGTGATTATTCGAATAAGATTCGGAGTCTCGTTGTAATTTATTTCGGGGGCATTTTGTTCGCTTGTTTTCAACTGTGTTTCGACTCTTCGTATTTCGAAAATAAAACCCGTTTTTAAAATGTTTCGAAACTCTGAAATTTGATTTTTTAATTAAAACCCCGAACCTGATACCTGCTCGAGCATTGTCGTCGATTTTGGGTGCTTGATTTGCAGCTTCTGTAATTGTTCCCAGCTCTGATCAGTATTAAATTCGCAGGCCTCATTTTTGAAAAATTAGTATATTTTGTTGCATAATAACTAACGATTGAGCCAGTGGCGCAGTGGTGAGCTATGCGCATGTTTGTGTGGGTGGTCAGGGGTTCGATCCTAGCCTTTGCAAAAATTTCATTTTTTTTTATTATAGAGCCCAGCAGTGCGCTGGCCGTCCTAGCCCGCGAAGCCCGTCATCTCGCCCAGCAGCGGCCCGTGTCCTGGCCCGCGAACCCGATCCCTCTAGCCCGCATTTCCCAGCATTTTCAGGCCTCCTTTGCGGCCCAGATACCTTGTGTGGCGGCCCATTTCGCTCCCCAGGCCCAAATTCTAGGCAGCCTTCGGCCCAGTGGCGGGCAGGTGGTCCAGGATGGCCTTTTTAACAATTTTTGTGTTTGAGTATTCCGTTTTTCGTACCGATTTCGATTTTAAAAATTATTTTCAAATGAGAAAAATTTAGAAAAATTATTTTAAGTCCCAAGACTCCAAATTTAGTTCTTCGAGTCCCATTTTTATAAAATAAGAGAGTTCCAACTCCATGAAAATTCGAATTAAAACCCTTAAGTCTTAATTTTTATTAAGTATGGGTTTTGTGTTAAACTCGAGTAGTGAGATAGATTATTGATAAATTATCTCGTTTAAATGTACGTATTTGAGGAGTCGAGCCTCGACCTACGTACTTGCTTTTGTGTGATATTCTCCCTCGATTTCCAGGTGGGTTTTATTTATAAAATTGTCTATGCTTGAATAGTGAAATTGTTTGCTTACTTGGGTATGATCAAAGTATGAAATGTGAACATGTAACCTTCGGCGTGAGCTGTACCGGCCGTCGAGTGGCATCCCCGTGGTTATAGAACGTACCCGATGGGTAGTCTCTTTTTTTTTTTAATGTATTGCAGACCTTGGCATGAGCCTTGGTCAGTGATGGATTTCCTGCCTAAAACCCTCGGGGTTGGCAGACCTGTCTAATACCCTCGGGGTTGACAGTGAATTTCCCGTCTAAAACCCTCGGGGTTGACAGATGATTCTCCTACTTTGGCAACGTTAGAGTTCCCGCGGGGAGACGATACGTGGACCAAATGTAGTCTATTCTGATAGGTGTGCACATGAGATATGTAATGGACTCTGGATAGGGATGGGAAAGATTTGACTGTCTATGTTCATACTTGTGACCATGCCATATTTACTTTCTGTACCCATTTAATATAACTGTTCATTGCATAGTGGTGAGCACAACGGATTCCATCTGTGCTCATCCCCACCTGCTCTTCATGGATGCAGGTTAAGCCGGCGGCTGCGTGGTGGCGAAAGACGAGTGGTGGTCGGTTATCTGACCAGACCTTCTTATGTAGCTTCCGCTTTGCTATATATAATATGGTTACTTTTGTCATTATGTTGAACTTTAGATTATTTATGATTTGAGAAATTTGAATACTGGTTTGGGGAGATGCCCCGTTTGCTAATGATTGATTTTGAAACTTTGTTTAGGACCCTGTGAGAGTGGTTTCGATTTGACTCTGGATAATTGATGATGTTTAAATTACTTGCGAGTAATTGATAATTCGTAAATGTTGTTTATATGTCGAGTAACGCCAAATGATTTATGAAAAGAATTTCGAAAAATTTTCGTTGACTTTTCGAAATTCTTTTGACTTTTGTCAAATAAAAGTGGGGGGTTACAATATTCACCTCATTCAAAGATGGCACCAATCCCCCTGTCACCATACAAATCAGTCAACAGGTTGACAAGAAAAGGTTTTAAGCTCAAACGGGTTACTAGTGGAATAAATTTAGGGACAAAGAACAAGGCAAAAGTGAGCTAATCAAACAAAACACATCAATCATATTCGCAACTTCAAACTCTACTCGGTTCCTTTCGAACAAACTCAAGGCAAGTTCTAATCATGCAAGAATACGACCAGTATCTCATAAGAAAAGAATAAGGCTCAAAACCTCACAAGGTAAACAAATGTCACTCAAAGCAATCAAGCATATATCGAGGAAATGACCACACGTCCGTCATCACAACTTCCCAATTTCATCAAACATTCATCAACAATTCATATAATACACCAATACCACATGCTCAACAAAACAAAAACCAAAAGCTAGACCGGTCCACCACATAATCATGCAAAATCTAAATAGATTCCCCCACACTTAGAATGAGGCAATGTCCTCATTGCTTCAACACAAAACAAGAAGTCAAATAATAGGACCTAGCAATTTCATATAGTAAACCAAAACCAACAAGAACCATAAGCACACAAAAGTAAAAAGAAAAGGCGAAAGGAAGAGAACTCAAAAAGAGAAAAAGGAAAAGGGTGTGAAAACCGAAACACCTCGAGGAGAACAAACATTCACGCGCAAGTCGCTCCCCTATGCTTAGCCCAAAACTTTGATACTCCTCCTGCTCGAGCTCATAAATAATACCTGTCGAGAAAAACACAAAACTCCAAAACTCCCATTATTCAAAGAATAAAACTAAAACGCATAAAAGAAAATATCTACAAAAGCAGTAAATCACTTGGATTGTCTCCCAAGAAGTGCTTGTTTAACATCATTAGCTTGACGAAACCTGAGGGGAACTCAACTGGGATCTAAGAAGAAGTAACGGTCGTGCCATGCCTTTATGTTTTCCAGAAGTGGTAGCATGGGAAGCTTGGCGAGAAGGCTGGCATAGTGGGTTTGGGTAGCAATGTTCTTCTTGAAGCGGGCTCGGGCACGAGCAATCCCCAACTCTAAACGCAGAGCTTTTCCCACACAAGCTCTGTCGTCAACCTCCGAAAGTATGAGCTTATCTGTGGAGCAAGTCGAACTAAATCCCACCGACTTCGTAACACAGTGTAGCGGCCTCGGAGACGAATGCTCTAACTCAGAGATGGGAGGAGGGATTAAGAATCAAGCCCGTGGATCTCCTCCTCTGAAATATCCTCAACGTCTTGTTGGGGGTCATCATCATCTTCTTCGGCCTCACACATTGGCTTCATCGTACGGGCTTGAATATCAAGCATCAAGTGCGGGTCGGTGACTTTTGCCTCCATTGAGTCGATATGTGCTGTAAGAATCTCCATTTGTGTGCTCAATCAAGCACACCCGAGCTCAATCTCCACATCTTGAGTAGTCTGAGCAGATATGCGAGCAAGAATGAGGTCGAGCTTTTCATCGTATGTCAGAGCAACCTCTCGAGGTGCATTACTGTATGTAGGTCCGCCTTGAGCGGTGATCTCGGGACAGACATTGGTAGCTTGATCCTCTAAATCTTGCACGCGCTCCACAAGATTCTCGATTCTGGACTCCAGATTACTCCTACGGGCCGCTTGGGATGCTAGAAGAGCGAGAGCCTGGTCGAGATTTGCATTGTACTCAGAGGAGTCCTCGAAAGACTCATATGGCTGCTCAACAGGCCCGTAATCCCACCGCTGCTCGTAGGGATATGATAAAGTCTGGCCGAAGTCCCAAGAATCATAGTAAGGAGGTGGTTGGGCACACTAGGCTGCATTTTCTTCTTCCTGAGCTAACTGGGATGTTGCAAATTCGTAGATAAGGTTGAGCTTCTCGTTGAACTCGTGGGACTCATAATGTTGCTCGACCGGGAAGGGATCCCAGTAATGCTCGGAAGAGTAGGGATAAGACTGGACGTGGTACCCGACATGGTAGCTCGGCTCGTTAACCCAAGTTTGGGTGTGCGGTAAGGGGTAAACACAGTTGTAGCTCATACTACCTGCACGCCAAAGCAGAACAACCATGCGTAGCCACGAAGAGAAAAGGAAAAGAAGACAGAAACAAGAAAGACAAAAAGAAAAACAAATATGCACAAAAGAGAGAACAAAAATACGAAAATCACAAAAATAAGAGAAACACAGAAAATAAATCAATATCAAAACAAATATCCTACTTTCCTTCCCCGGCAACGGCGCCAAATTTGTTGTTGCACAAATTATTCTTTTTATCGATTACCGAATCGAAAGATTTGTTCCCCGGGTCGATCTCACGAGGAAGGCGGTTCGGAATTTAACTTTGATATTGACAACACATAAAAAGAAATTTAATCTTAAACACTCTAATCGGATAGCAGATTGGATGAATGACTAACTAAGAAACAAAATAAAAATAATAATCTACCTAAAAATGAGAACGAGACGAAGATGGAGAAGCTAGGGAAATGGGGATAGTTAATTCAAGTTATAGCAAAACCGGGCAATGAATTGTTCGGTTCGAGATTGACACTCTCGCTTATACATCTAGCGGTTCGCTCCCAATAACTCTTTGTAACAAGAGATTGAACATGGATGAACAAGTTCGAGCATACAACACAGGCCAATTATTCCAATCGCACTAACTTTTCGTAACAAGGGACGGGCATCGACAAGTGCGTATTTCAATCTAAAACATATAGACTATTCAGTTATGAAATTATCTACTCATGCGAGCCTAGGTCTACAACTTTTCCCCTTTTGGTTTAAAGGTCGCTAATTAAATTAGAAGAGAATTAATCAACTAATCATATGGAATCGACAAACCCTAACTCGACAAATTAACATTCAATTGTTTCCAACTGCAAGATCGAAGTGTCACTCTTCGATTACATCAATCAATCAAACAAGAACGCATCAATTCCTAATCAATTCAACTCACATAAGCATGAAGAAACCGAAGCCCGACAATTACACGTTAAACAAGAACAATCATCCACTATCCCTAGCAATCGGATTTAGCTACGAATATCAAATTCAACAATCATGATCGATCCTCTCAAATAATCATTATTCATGAATTAAACAAGAGAAAAGAATACTTACAACCAATCTAAGTTCCAGTCGAACTCGAAATACAAGCTAACCCTAACTAAGAACAAGAAGAAGGAAAATGGAAAATAATGGTGAAAAGAAGAAGAAAAATAAAGAGGAAGAAGAGAAGAAGGAGGAAGAGAGGACTGGTGTTTTCTTGCTCTCTCGGGACCTAGGGTTCGAAGCCACGGTTGAGAGGTTTTTTCTCATGTAAAGTCCCGATCATATTTATAGTAAAAGCAGGTGACATGGCGTGAAAATTGGTGACACAGCGCGGAGGTATAGCAGCATGTCTTCTCACCACGGCGTGGAGCTAGAACACGGCGCGACACATCCTTTCATCGCGGCGCGGCGCCTGGAATGACTGTAACGGCCTGACAGCGAGCGCGGCGCGGCATGGCCTAAAGCACCCTGATGAGCGAACGAGAGTGTTGATCGCGGTTGTTGTCTATTTGGTGTGAGTAATCGCGCACTCAGGGCCTTCGACTACACACGATAGATGTGACTAACAGACGAACTACGGCCTTCTCTTAGATACCGTGACTTCAAGACGCTCTAATGGCCTTCTCTCCGACACTTGTATGTAAACATGCTCTAACGGCCTTGTTTAAACACACAGAAGAACACCAAGTTCCCCATTTTCTATTCACTTATCAATTCCAAGACATTCAATAATGGAGAGGTACATGGGTATTTATAGATGCATAAATTAAATCTAAGCCTAATAGATCTAGATCTCCTAATTCTATAACTAAAAGCAACAAGGTAATAAAATCCTATTATTACTATACTACTAATGTCTTGACTTGCACTCCAATCCAATGTCTTGAAGTCCAAGTCATTCGGCCGCCTTATGTCACCGCCTCATCGTTGCGCGCGCGTTTGCGATCCCTAGCCCTCGGCGGACTCGGCTTATCGTCACTCGTACCGCACGCCATCTCCCAGTCCTAGTCCTGCGCGGACAAGGTCCGTGCACGCCTGCCCAGCACGCGCCCCGTTGCCTTGTGCTGCACGCCCATCGCTCGTCCCCTGCGCGTGCGAGCTATCCTTCTTGCCTAAACCTTCGAGCCCTAGGACTTCCATGCTTGCACCGCACTCGCGCGCCATAGCGCGCTCCTATTCACTGCGGACATCCCCGTGCGAGTGTGCTGCCGCCTTTCCTAGGCCCCATAGGCCTAGGCCTTCATCTGCGTGCGCGCTAGTCGCGCTTTCCGCGTCCCCTGCGTCCAAGCCGCCCGACGCTAGCGCGTCCCATCCAACGCCCGTGCTCCGAACCTCTACTCCGCATGTCCCGCCCACGTTGGTGCTCCGATCGCCTACTCCGCACCCGCGTGCGCCCAATGTCGTCTGCGTCACCTTATCGCGCGCATCATGGCACGATGCACGCCATTTGCTCGTGCTCGTCTTTCCATCGTCGATCGACCCCAGTTGCTTGTCCGATGGCCATGGGTCCCAACCTTCCAACCCATTACAGTCTCCAGCTCGCCATATCCAACCATTCCATTCTTTGCCTACCTCTCCTTCGAGCCTCCATCTTCCAAGCTCGTCTTTTTCTCGCACAAGGCTTGCACCAACACTTCTCTTCCTTAGCCTTTGTCTTACGTTTCTTTCGAGCTTGCTTGGCCTTGTACTTCCTAGACTTGACCTTTGACTTCAGACCACATACTTTTGGCCAATCTCTTACACAAGAAGGTCGATACATTGGACATGATGGCTCCTCTAGCATGTTGTCCAACCATATGTTGAGACCGTTGCCATCCTTATCTTCTGACTCACCTGGGTTGATGACCACTTCCGTATCATTCCCCTCCTCTTCGAGACTTTCCTTGTCCTCAAGGATCAAAAAATTCAGCGCACCATCATCAGCATGGTTTTGAACATTGACCACTATTGCTTCTCGGGCTTCTACGAGTTGTCGCTCATATTCTTCTACGTTCCTTCGCTCATGAAGCTCATCTAGATACGTTTTCTCCCATGGCGTGAGTTCTCTTTTCAAACCCTCCAACATTATAAGATCTTCCCAATGTAATTCATCCAATGGCAAGAAAGACATCTCTCTTTTTTTTTTTTGAAACTCTCGAACACCCTCTCTCTCTTCTTTTTAAGACTCTAAGAAAAAATAACAAAAGACTAGATAACACTTTTTTTTTGACTTGACAAACTCACGCAAAAATATAAAAAATTCGAACAAAATTCGAACCAAACAAAGGGAAAAAATAAAGAGAAAGTCGGCCCCTCAACAAAAGGTAATAACCGAAAAAAGTAAAAATATAGATAAACAATAACCTAGATCTTCACCCTTCAATGAAACCCTCTCAATGAAAGCACCAATGATGAGCGAACGAGATTGTTGATCGCGGTTGTTGTCTATTTGGTGTGAGTAATCGCGCAATCAGAGCCTTCGACTACACACGATAGATGTGACTAACAGACGCGCTACGACCTTCTCTTAGACACCGTGACTTCAAGACGCTCTAATGGCCTTCTCTCCGACACTTGTATGTAAACACGCTCTAACGGCCTTGTTTAAACACACGTAAGAACATCAAGTTCCCCCTTTTCTATTCACTTATCAATTCCAAGATATTCAATAATGAAGAGGTACATGGGTATTTATAGATGCATAAATTAAATCTAAGCCTAATAGATCTAGATCTCCTAATTCTATAATTAAAAGAAACAACGTAGAAAAATCCTATTATTACTATACTACTAATGTCTTGACTTGCACTCCAATCCAATGTCTTGAAGTCCAAGTCATTCGTCAGTTCGATAAATAACCAAAGTGAGGGCAATCAATTTGATATCCAAATCGCATATACATATCAAAATTCATACAAACACATATACAATGCACATAATTATCTCGTAGTTCTCACGATCAGCAACTTAGCCAGCAATGTAACACAATAACACCAATCACAACATATATACCATATAACTCAACAAGAAGTACATATATTCAAAGACAATAAGAACATGTATAAACATAGCAAAATCGAGCGGGATATGAAGCTTGGGTACCGTTCTCGGGATGGAGTCACGAAAGAGGGTCAAGTCGGGGCTGAAACGGACCGCTCGAAAGGGCTCGACGACTTCGTTTGGCTCGCCGACGGAGCACATTAAACGGGACAGCAACAAGGGCAGCGGTTGTGCACGTCTAACGCCTCTACGGTGGTCCGAACGTGTGTTCAGCATCGATAGGGCGACCTGTGCGTGACAGCTGGGGGGTGCTGGCTTCTCGGGGACTGCGAAACGCGAACAAAGACGTCACATGGAAGTTCGCGATCAAGGACTTGTGCTCGCCGGCTGCAAGTCGCGGGAGTGAGCAGCGACGGAGCAGGTCTCGGGGTGGTGTCGTGATGATCATGAGAGGGCCGTTGGGTTCTCGTCGGGGACTGCAACGACGTCTGCATGTGATGGTGGCTAGGGTGGTCTGCCCACGAAGATGGTGGTATGCGATGCTTGCTACGGGAATTCTTCTCTGCTGGGAGAGACGGTTCGACACTCCGATGGAACTCGACGACTACGTTCGGCACTCCGACGGGACTCGACGGCTACGTTCGGCACTTTAACGGGACTCGACGACTGAGAACGGTAGAGCGAGGATGGTTGCAGCGGCTGGGGCTCGCCAGTGGTGCTGCCGCGCGGAGGGCAACCTGCAGATAAGGAGCTCGCGATGGTGACCGTGGCCTTGTGTTCACGGAGGGTGTGGGTCGAATGTGAGCCGGGAGTTGCTGGACACGGTGGTGGCTTGACGGGGATGATGATCGGCGACAAGAGAGGAAGGTGAGAGTGTGATGATGATGAAGAATTTAGCGGGTTTCCTTCTTACCTTCTATGCTCTGTTTTTCTGCTTCTATTTTTCTTTTTTTTTTTTTTTGATGAGAGGGAGATGACGAGGAGAAACGATCAATGGAGAGCTGAGGGAGATAGATTAAAAGAGAAAGAGATCTTCTTCCCTTTTTCTTTTCTGAACAAAGAACGCGAGAGAGAGATGAGATTTCACAATGTATGGGCGTAGAATGTAGTAGAAGAAGGGAAAACTCTAATATTTGCAAACCTAGGTTTTATTTTTCTTGCCAACCAAGAAGCTCAAGGGACCAAGTTGGGCGGTTTATGGGTCGGGTCTTCTCAGTGGGGCTCGTGGACCGGGCTCCATAAAATCAAGATCAAGCCCCGAGCTCGATTACAAAATCAAAGGCTCGATACTAATAAAAAGAAACAAGGCGCGAAATCAAAAATAAAAGGGTCGGGGCTCGGGTTCAAAAATAAAAATTTGAGGTTTTCGGTTTAACATTTTAAACCGAATTTCTGAACGACTTAATAAAATTAAATCGAAAAAAATTATTTAACATTATATTATTCTCAAATAATATAATGACGATGGCTAATATTAATGCAACATAAATAAAATAATAATCCCACATATATAATCATTTATTGCAGACAGAATAATTAATTTATATATATATAATTCACACAATAATATTTATTTAATAATAATAGGCATTTAAACAATTAGACATAATAATAATAATAATAATAATAATAATAATAATAATAATAATAATAATAATAATAATAATAATAATAATAATAATAATAATAATAATAATAATAGTCAGGAAAAAATCATATAATGCCACATATATTCACGAAAATTCGCATATTCGAATGAGGCGCTACATAATACTTGGACAAGATGCTCACTTAAACAATCTCACATTTAACATGAATTTAATTACGGCTTGATCTTAACCGAACTTACTTAATTTCGGTCGGAACTTAACTTCGAAAATTAATTCGAATATTCTTGACTTCGAATAATTAATCCCGACTGATAATGTCTGTTTATAAAATAAACGTTTCGGGAACTAACTATCTAAATAAACTCGGTTAATAAATAAACCGAATAAACTTTCGACTTAAAGTCGAACTGATTAGCTCGAACGTTGAATGAGCAATATTAATAAAAGAAAATACATCACTTTTATTAATAAGAAACTGGGTCATTACAGATCATGCTATTGTAATTGTGATGTATCCTTGTGTGCCACTCCCTTCGAAAAAAAAAAAAAGAAACAAAATGTGAGTTCGCGAGGAAGTAAGGATTAGGCTCCTCTTATTCCGAGCCACTTCGTGGATTGGGATAATTAGCCCGGGAAACCTGTTTAGGAAACTCGAGGAAACCCCTCGAGGTTAAACCTAGATCATCTCGTCCGAAAACTTCGTTTGGAAAAAGAAGCTCAAGAAAATGAGTTCGTGAGAGTCGAAAGGATTAGGCTCTTCTTGGCTCGGTTGGTCTTCTAGATAAACCGAGTTAAGGACCACGGGAAACCGGCCTAAGAAACTCGGGGACAAACCCCGAGGTTAAACCTAGGTAATAATCGTCCTAACGACTCTCATTTGGAAAAAGTAGCTCATTGAAAAAAAAATAATATAAAAAATAAAAAAAAAAAAGAGAAAAGAAAAGAAAAAGAATGGGAGTTGGCTTATTGGTTCATATTTATCACGTTTATATGTTTAGTAGACAATCATAGTTTTTGCACGTGTATGTAGAACAGGGAGTTTGTCTTGAGTAATCATGTGTAGAATGACTTGGGATGTGTTTTTGTTTTGTATGGATTCACTATGTGGGGAACGTGTTTTCGATTTAGAATTTGATTTTATGGATATCCGGATGAAAATGAGAGTTTCATTTTGCATGCTCGTTAATTTTGGACTTTTCAATTTTTCTTTTCGAGCTACTTGTTATTTTGTTTGCTTGAGGACAAGCAAAGAGTTAAGTGTGGGGAAGTTGTTTGTTATATTTTTGTGCTTATTTTCTCATGTTTTATGTGATTAGTCGAGCCATTTTTAGGTTCGGATTTGTGTCAATCGGTCCATTTTATTGTATTTTATGTGTTTTTATTTTTGCTATGTGTTCTTGTATTTTTCTGTGTTTTTCGCGTCTATTTTGTTTTGTTCAGGTCCGAATTGCAAGTTGGGAAGACGAGTTATTTTCGGGATGTTTCTGAGCCGCTCCAACCATTTCCGACCCATCCGAGTTACCCAAAAGAAGACCCTAATCCACCCCACACCAATCTTAGGTGCCCGCTGCGAAGCACGGCTCGCGACCCGCGAGCAACGACGCGATAGCCCATGCCTGCAGCAACCACTCGCAGCCAACACTCATTCGCGTCCCGTGAGTAAGCACGCGAGTTGGCATGCGAAACCCATTTAGCGCGTCACACACTCGCCAGCGAACGCACACGCGCGCCACGCAAAGTGGTTGGCGCACAACAGCAAGAACGCAACACTCGCCAGCAAACGGGCGTTCGCGTGCTGCGAAGCGCGTAGCCCAGCGCCCATCAGTTCACTCACCAGCGAACCTAGGTTGGTGACCCGCGAAACTGTGCCCCCAGCAGCCCCATGTGCACACTTGCCAGCGAACCATCACTCGCGGCCTGCCAAACGCGCACCCTAGGCACCCAAGGTTTGAACTCGCTAGCGAACATCATTTGGCGACCCGCGAACAGCAGTTTCTGCACTACTCCATGCCCAAAATCGCTGCGAACTCCATTTCGAGACCCGCGAACTGTAGAATTTCATTAAATATGTGTGTTTTTAGTGTGTGTTTGTGGTGTAGCTATAAATAAACATTGTTCTTTGTATTTCTGGACATCACTCTCATTTCCCAACTTTTAAGTTGAGAATCCTCTCCACTTTCTCTCTTTTCTTCTTTTTATGCTTTGGTTTGGAGGTTTATTACTCTAATTTTCCGGGAAGTTTTCGGTGACATCATTTTATTTCAAGATTCAAACTTTTCCATCCGGTGTTCTTCACGCATGCATTAGGAGAGTGGGTAATTAGCTTCAATCCTCATTACTTCGATTTTGCCCATTTTTGCTTATGATGAGTTTCAAGGTGAATGTGGTTTTGCTTGTTTAATGGAGGAAGGTTTGATTTTTGTTGCTCGTCATGGTGTGTTAGGGATTAGTTCATGCTTATCCTGTGTAAAGGGAACGACTTGGTTTTAAGCTTAGTCATTAGTTAGAAAGCTCAATTTAATCATCTAAGATCACATGGCTTCTATGATGTTGCTTGTTTCGTCGCGTCTATTCGAGTTATAGAGACTCCGGTTGACCTAAAGTTTTCATCTTGCATCATTTGCTTTCATTTGCTCTAGATTGTTAGTTTAATTTCATGTGAGATCAATCCCCATCAAACGAGTAGAATGTGTAGGGTTTTCGGTTATGTGACTTTGACGACTAGATAGTAACCGAAGCTCCGAATAGCCTTTCTTTGAGAACGACTCGAGTCGGGTAGCTCGATTACTACATGCCCAAAAATACTACAAACAAACACAACTGGATATTATGAGATGAATCTGAGTGTAATATCCCGATAATTTATCGGTATAAATTACGTTTAATTCCGATATAGTAACGTTATCGTTTATTATTATCGGAATTAATTAAGTTCAGTCGGAATTACCGAAATCTAGTTTCGACGTACCGTATACGTTCGGAATGATTTTGGTAATTAAGCATATTGTTTAATTGATTAATTAAACATAAAAGTAAATGATTAATGTTAATTAATCATAATAAAGGTCCTATGCCGTGGCCTAATTTTTCAAAAGGCCGTACGGTTTCCATCTCTTAGCTTATGAAATGTTTCTTCTACTTAAGGAAATTGCATGTGTAATAAGGAGAGATTAAGGGGGGATGAGTCATGCTTAGTTTACTAATGAACTA
>CACSLK010027624.1:9930080-9964611 GCA_902706635.1 Striga hermonthica | reverse complement strand
ATTTTTCAAGGTAGCACCCCAAATCAGTTTCGCAAAGTAAAAATGTTTAGTTTTCAAAGACTTTGCGAATTATTGCGCAACTCTGATTTTACAGTAAGGCGGGGTGTTTCACTGAGAGTCGCCGCTTATGTGGAAACACGAGGGCTCGACTCCTCAGAATCTACATAAAAATAGGTGATACTCGAATAAACAACTAACTCATAACTCGGTAAACTAATTTACCAAATTGAAGGATTTCCAAGCTTAAGGTTCACGACTTATAAAATTTTTTCTTCTGTTTCTTAGATGTTGGAACTCTCGACTCAGACTTGTAAAAAAAATCCAGAAATACTATTTTAAATCTAAAATTTAGCCTCGTCTTGCAAATTCATTTAAAGGCTAGAATTATTAAGCATAAATTCGATTTTGCAAAAAATTCTCATGGCAAAAGAAAACTATTTTTTCAAGTTCTTAAAGCATAAAAAACTCATTTGAAACAGGTCTAAAACACATACTGATGTGCCAAAATAATTGACTCACCGAGGTTGCCGGTCGAACTGCCTCATGTCGATTTTGTGAGAGTTCGAACATCTCGATCGCCTTTGTCTTCAGGAACCGAATCAACCTGCAGAGCGCTGGGGCAGAGCCCCGGCGTAGACACTCCGACGCTCAAGTCAGAAAATGGATAATTTGATCGTGTATTAAGCTTAAATAGTCTTAAGAGCTTATCCTTAGAAAATGAACATGACCCTTTATTTATAAGGGGTTTAATAACTTACTCCCCAAGATAATGAGTTTCCTCAATAAATTAGAATCCTGAATCTTCTCAATAACTATGTAGATATACACCAACTTTCATGAATATCTTTAAACTTTAAATAATATTGTGTATCTCATAAATTAGGCTTGAACCTCTCTTGGACCGGCCTTATTCGAGCTAACCGGACAGGCTTTCCCCCGAGTTATTTTTGGTGCTACATCATCTAGCCCCCTCACTCTAGACGAGCTTATGAATATAAGACCCGTCTAAGAGTAGAACAATCATGTCCGGCTCACGTCCATCTCATAGAATTATGGCGTCGGGGTTTGGGGATCGTTTAGGCCCGACAGTTTACCACGCCAGAGTTCTGCAGCCTTTTGCATGCAACTATGGCTCTCGGGCCAACTTCGTACTTTCCTTCACTTTGTAGCCCCCGAGCAACCTACTCGATGTTCTGCAACCTTAAAACGTTGGACAAGTGTGCTATATGCTCGAGTTGTAATGATGACTCATGAATTTACGACCTCCATGAGGTGAGGTCTCTTTATACGTAATCTCACTAATAAAGTTGAGTATGGAGGCAGAGCTAAAGGTAGGCTAGTTCACAAATCATGGCCTTGAGAGCTAGTCACTAACACCTTACATCATCCAGCTCGTTGAAAACGCACATAGGCTCTTAGAGGATTGGTTGTAGGTCTGGAAACCCACTCCCAAATGCCACGAGCTTTGCATATCGCTAGTTCGAGCTACTCACACTTTATATTGGCTACGAGTTGAGAATCCTGCCCCGAACTCTGTGAGATCGGGCACATCCACTGCGGGCTATTCTCCTGAGCTACACGAGCCCAGACACCGTTAATATGGGCTAATTTTCATTGATCCAGCTACAAGTCAAAGGACCCGCCGCCGAGCTCTGCTAACTCAGGCAATGCCACATCATGCTTTTGCCCTAAGTTTATCTACGAGTATGAGGACCCATTGCCGAGCTCTGCAAACTCGGGCAACACCGCGACAGACTTTATCCCTAAAATTAGCTACGAGTCCGAGGACCCATCCAGTTCTCCCCATCCTTTCTTGGAAACACCATGCCAGGTCTCCCCTAAAAGAAGTGTGGCGCGAAACACCATGCCAGTGTTAGTGTTATATACTGAAAGCTTGGCTTTAGATGATATTACAGTTTTACCCTGTATGAATGAGAAACATGTTAGAATAAACAAGTTTTATTCTATTGTTTTGCATTAGATAGTGTGGGTCATCATCGGGCGAATTAAATATCATGCTATCAGCTACTCGCAAAACAAGAATAAGTGGTTCACAACCCAGATAGACATGAACACCCCATCGTGAACGGTTGTAGTGTCAACTATACAATTTGTCTTGACTAATTAGCTGCACTAGTACATTTATGTATTGAACAAGATCCCAGAGAGGAGCAGCTCGTTTTATACTGATCGTCATAAACGAACTAGGCCTCGGTTAATTAATGCATACTCTTAACCCGTAAGATATTAAACAGACATATATGTGTAGTATTTATTACTTTGATTAACATGGGTAAGGCTTAGTGAACTGGGTCAATAGACCCGCTGTCTTGGGTAATATTGCTACATGTATGATGTGTTGTTAGGATATTTACGGTCACCATGTGCGTTAGTTTGATGATGTCCCCGGAGTGAGTTCATGAAAGATTATTATGCTAAATCATGCAGGTGGATTAAATTCCGGCATAATAATAATCTGATTAACGAGCTCTAGCTTCGTTGAAATAACAATAAATTAATTAATTATTGATTGTCAGTAATCGAATTAATTAATGAACATTTTATCTTAAACATGGGGAGATAAATCGAGTAATTATTATTGGAATCTCAATTGTAAATTGGGCTAGGAAAAGAGAGTGCAATAATATTATGTTGGTGGCCCATTTAATATTATTTAATTAATTAATATAAGTGGCTTGGTCCACAAGTATTTTAATTAATTAAAGAGCCCGAATCCTAATCTTCTAAGGATCCCTACTGTAGCTCTATATATACATCATTAAGCTCATGGGAAGAGAAGAGAATTCCACATCTTGGAAATCACACCCCACGCCTCTCTTCTCTCTCTCAGTTCCCATTCGAACTTTATCTTCTTCTTGTTGTTCCACTGGTACAAGATTAAGAGGTGTTTGAGATATACAGTTGAAGATCTTTGGGTAAAGTGAGATGAAATATATTTTGTCGCACAGAACTAACCGGAGGTCTGATTAAGACGTGCAGCATACCCCGACGATCTTCTCGACGAGAGCTTTCCAACGCTGCCGAGATCGCAGCCGTCCGACCACCCACGCGCCCGCACGCGCCGCCGCAAGGTCCGAGGACTGCAACTTGTCTTAATCCGTTTTGCACTCGTTTGATCCGGTTTTCGATCCGATCTTATTCGTGCAATCCTAGGATGCGATTTGCAGTTAACAATTCATTGGTGTGTTGTGTACGGCCATCTAGAAGATCACCTAGATCGCCATAAATTTTAAGCCGTAAGTTCTCTACCCAAACCTTTAGATCCGTTGCGCATAGGTTTACGTTTTGCTATTGAATTCATGATTTGTGCATAACGAAATCTTTATTGATCCCAACAAGTGGTATCAGGGACAGGATTAATTCGTTCTGTACAAGTTTGAATTTTTGCGGCTTTATTTGTCAAGATGTGTTCAAACGTAGCCATATATTGGATTATATTCGCATAACTCGGTTTTGTAGGAATTAGTTTAATCCACTATTATGGCCGATTATGTGTTTGATGAATGTTGATGAATGTGATGTATGGTTTTAAATTTGTTTTTAAAGATTCTGACATGTCGAGGAATTTGATGGATAAATGTTTGTAATAATTATTCGCCCAGGGTTGACCGGATAAATTTAATTATTTTGTTTAGAAAACATGTACATCCATTCGTGGAACCTAGGATCGGGTTATGTAATTTTATAAATTATATTTTTCGTGTTGTGATCGTGGATTTATTGCCCGGATATCACAAGAGATCAACGAGCCTCGAAAGAGCAAGCGGAACGAAGCCCGGAGGCACGCACGGACACGGGCGAGAAAAAAAATCATTTTCCGACCACCGACAGCGGCCGATGGTTGGGCGGCGGCGACGGCGGGCTGACGTCGGCGGAGAGGTTTACTTGGTGTCCAAGCAGTACAAGATCTACAAGGATTCTACTGTAGTGGGAGTTCCAGTTGAACATGGAAAGAATATACAAGGTTTTCTTGTTTATGGGAACTCAATATTTAATGGCCATACTAGTGGATTTATTTATTTATTTATTTAAATTCATTATGCCGTTATTTATTTATTTATTTATTTATTTATTTATGCATGTCAATTAATTATTGTACTTGCATGAGATTAATTTAGAATTGCATATTTAATTATGCGTGTTAATTAATTATTGAATTTACATAGGATTAATTTAGAATTGCATAAATATTTAACTAAGTGAAAATCCTCATTTAAATTATACTAAGTTTGAGAAGGGATTTTTAAATTAAAGTTAATTGTAAAATTCCTAAGGCCTCCATTTCTAATTTGTCGGTAAATCAATTAATTGCGGTTATGGGCTCCCCCTCGGGTGACATCGCTAAACTTAATTGTAGGAAATTACCAAGACAAATTTATAATTAGAAGGTTAGAGGGAGTCTTATGAGATAGTACAGGCTTCCCCTCGGATGACGTATAATCGAATTCGTATGAACTCAGGATCGAGAAATGAGATTCACTTAGAATGCGATTTATTTATAACTCCCCTCGGGGTCCCTGAATTTATTGCATGGCCAAATGGAGACCGACTATTAATTTCATTCGTCATGAATTTGGTTCTAACTTATGGAAATTAATGGGCCTTTGAAAGCCCTTCTCTTGCGAATGTTGAGATGTGTAGAGTTGCCCTCGCATCATGCATTAACTCTCGGTGTTTTGAAATGTCGGTGAATTTAAGTTGATATTGTTTTAAGGATATCAATATTAGCAGTTAAATTAAAATGTGTTTAATCTGTAAAATTATTTTCGTGTTTCTTAGATATTCATCATGTCGTTCAATCTGTTATCTGTTATTATAAAAGAAAACCAACTTACTGGTCCTAATTACATTGATTGGAAGAGGAACTTAGACATTGTGTTGACTGCCGAGGGTTATAAGTTTGTGATTACTGAGGCTTGCCCGGCAGAGCCCGCGGTTGATGCTCCTGAGGAGGAGAAAGAGGAGTATGCCCAGTGGAAAAAGGCTGTTGAGATGGCGAAGTGTTACATTTTGGCATCTATGTCAAATGTTCTTCAACATCTGCATCAGTCTATGAACACTAGGACAGATATACTTCTCAATCTCAGGAATCTATGCGGACACCAGTCTAGGGCTGCTAGGCAAGAGACTATGAGTGCTCTGATGACTACGCGCATGGCAGAGGGCACGCCCGTAAGGGAGCATGCTCTCAAGGTTATGGTGCTACTCGACGAGCTTGAGGTTATGGGAGGTTTTATTGACGGGGAAACCTAGGTTGATCATGCTCCAATCTCTACCGAAGAGCTTTGATCAGTTCCAGTTGAACTACAACATGTACAAGATGCATATGACTCTTCCAGAACTATTAGCAGAGCTTCAGTCGGTGAAGGCCTTATTCACTCAGGCGCCTCACGCACTGGTTGCCAAATAGGCAGGACCTTCCAGGACTCACAAGGGCAGGAGAGAAAGAATTTTGCAGGAAAGGCAAAGGTGCAGGATGCCCCGGTGGTACATCGACCGCCCCCTCAGACTGTGGCAAAGAAATCGAAAGGTAGATGCCACAAGTGCAACAAGTCAGGACACTGGAAGGTCGAGTGTCCTCTCCTCAAGAAAGGTAACTCTCTCGTTAATGTCGTAGAGACATGTTTAGCGGTTGTATCTACCAGAACCTGGTGTGTAGATACTGGAACCATGGATCATGTGTGCAATTCGTTGCAGGGGTTCCAGAAAACCAGGCGGTTTAGGGAGGGAGAGATCACCGTCTACATGGGCGATGCTACAAAAGTAGCAGCTGTTGAAGTGGGAGACGTTACTCTATCTTTTGATAGTAGTATTTTGGTTTTGAGACATAGGCTTTATGTTCCTAGTTTTAAAAAGAATCTTGTTTTAGTTTCTAAACTTGTTTTAGATGGATTTTCGTTTACGTTTGATAACATGGTTGTTATTCGTTATGAAAAGCGTTTCATTTGTTCTGGTTCATTAGTTGGAAATTTATATGTTCTCAAACCAAACTCTCCCACACTACAACAAACTGAATTGAATAATGTCACGACTAAATCTAATAAGAGAAAGGAATCTTCGAGTATGAATCAAGCATATCTTGTGCACCTTAGACTTGGGCACATCAACCTAAGGAGGATTCAAAAGTTAGTGGCCAGTGGACTTCTTGGTCCATTGGAAGAGCACTATCCAACTTGCGAATCATGCCTAGAAGGTAAGATGGCCAAGAGGCCGTTTACGACAAAGGTGGGTATAGGAGCCAAGAAGTGCTATGATTGATTCATTCTGATTTATGTGGTCCTATGTCGATCCAGGCTAGAGGAGGTTTGAGTACTTTGTCCCTTTTATAGATGATTACTCGAGATTTGGGTACATTTATCTGTTGCACCGCAAGTCCGAATGCTTTGAAAAGTTCAAAGAGTATCGGGCAGTTGTGGAGAAGCTACATGGTAAAAGTATCAAGTCACTTCGATCTGATCGAGGTGGCGAATACCTCTTTGGAGAGTTCAGGACATATTTATTAGAAGCTGGGATTGAATTCCAATTGACTGCACTCGACACGCCCCACCAGAACAGGGTTGCAGAACGAAGAAATAGGACTCTGACGGAAATTGTCAGGTCGATGATGAGTTATTCAAAGTTACTAGATCGTTCTGGGGATTGGCATTAGAAACAACTGTGTATATTCAGAACATGGTTCCTTCAAAGTCGGTAGAAACTACTCCTTACGAGATGTGGAAAGGGCGCAAGCCCAATTTCTCACAGTTTCGAGTATGGGGTAGTCCTGCACACGTGTTAGTGCAGAAAGCTTGCAAGTTGGAGAAACGTTCGGAAGCACGAGTGTTTGTAGGCTATCCCAAGGGAACGAAAGATGGATTTTTTTACAGTCCTGAGGATCAGAAGGTGATCGTTAGCACGAACGCTAGATTTTTGGAAGAAGACTATATTATGAATCACAAGCCCGCGAGTACACTAGTCTTAGAGGAGTTAAGGGGTGATGTCGATAGTTCCCCACCGAGTGCGCAAGTAGATACATCACATAATACTGCAACACGACACACTGAGAGTGTACCAGTGCAGAAAGTACCTCGTCGTAGTGGGAGGGTTTCTCAATTACCCGACCGATGGATAGGTCTTGGAGAGTCTAAGGGTTCAGTTCCAGGAAACTTAGAATCGGACCCAAGAACCTACAATGATGCACTCCAAGATAAAGATGCAGAATCATGGAATGTTGCAATGAATGCTGAAATAGGGTCAATGGACTCTAATCAGGTCTGGGATCTTGTAAAACCACCCAATGTGGTACGACCCATTAGATGTAAGTGGATCTACAAGAGAAAGAGAGGATCAGATGGAGAGGTGAAAACCTTCAAAGCTAGTCTTATTGCGAAAGGTTATACCCATATTGAGGGTATAGACTATGATGAGACCGTTTCGTCAGTAGCTATGCTTAAATCTATTCGAATTCTATTGGTTGTAGCCCCTTATACGGATTATGAGGTATAACAGATGGATATCAAGACGGCTTTCCTTAACGGAAACCTTCAGGAGGACATCTATATGCAGCAACCAGAGGGATTCATTGCAAAAGGACGTGAGCATCTAGTGTGTAAGATTAATCGTTCCATTTATGGATTATAGCAAGCTTCAAGATCTTAGAATATTCGGTTCGATGAGGTGATCCAGTCGTACGGGTTCACTCAATGTCCGGATGAGCACTGTGTGTACAAGAAAATCAGTGGGAGCGTGGTGGTGTTTTTTGTGTTGTACGTGGATGACATACTTCTTATTGGAAACAGTAAGAAGGTGTTGTCAGACGTAAAGGTGTGGTTGTCTAAGCAGTTTGATATGAAGGACTTAGGAGAAGCAGGTCACATTCTGGGTATTAGGGTCGTACGAGACCGTAAGAAGAGAATGTTGTGCTTATCCTAGTCATCATACATAGATATTGTCTTGGCTAGGTTCAACATGCAGGATTCCACGAAAGGTACCTTGCCTTTCAGAAAAGGAATCCCTCTCTCTGAGAAGATGTCTCATAAGACGCCTCAAGAGATTGAGGACATGAAGACAGTTCCTTATGTATTGGCAGTAGGAAGTCTTATGTATGCTATGCTTTGTACCAGGCCAGATATCAGCTACGCCGTTGGCTTAGTAGCCAGATATCAAAGTAATTCGGGTAGGGAACATTGGTCTGCGGTGAATCATATACTCAAGTCTTGAGAAAGACTAAGGAGTACATGTTAGTTTACCGTGCAGACAGCTTGTTACCTCTGGGTTATAGTGATTCTGATTTCCAGTCAGATAGGGACGAGATTAAGTCAACCTCTGGTTATGTGTTTACCTTGGGAGGTGGAGCCATTTCATGGAGGAGTGCTAAGCAAAAATGCATGGCAGACTCCACCATGGAAGCCGAGTACATAGCAGCCTTAGAGGCAGCGAAAGAGGCAGTTTGGCTCAGAAACTTCTTGGTGGACTTAGAGGTGATTCTGAGTTTGCCACGTGGTATCACCGTGTACTGTGATAACAGTGGAGCAGTAGCAAACTCAAGGGAACCACGAGCCCACAGAGCAAGTAAACACATAGAGCGCAAGTACCATCTGATCTGAGAGAAAGTTGGTAGAGGAGACGTTGATGTTGCCAAGATTGCATCTGAGGACAACCAAGCTGATCCTTTCACGAAGAGTTTGCCGGAGAAGGTCTTCGTCAAACATGTGACCGGAATGGGAGTCAAGTGCATGGCGATAGGATCGACATAGGTCTTTTAGAATAACGGATTGATAGGATTATACTTGTAAAAGCGAAAGCTTTAAGTATAAGTGGGAGATTGTTAGTGTTATATACTGAAAGCTTGGCTTTGGATGATATTACACTTTTACCCTTTATGAATGAGAAACATGTTAGAATAAACAAGTTCTACGTTCTGTTGTTTTTCATTAGATAGTGTGGGTCGTCATCGGGCGAACCGAAGATCATGCTATCAGTTACTCGCGAAACAAGAATAAGTGGTTCACAACCCAGATGGACATGAGCACCCCATCGTACAGTTTGTCTTCACTGATTAGTTGCACTAGTATATTTATGTATTGAACAGGATCCCAGAGAGGAGCAATTTATTTTATACTGATCTTCGTAAACAAACTTGGCCTCGGTTAATTACTGCATACTCTTAACCAGTAAGATATTAAACAGACATATATGTGTAGTATTTATTACTTTAATTCACATGGGTGAGGCTTAGTGAACTAGGCCAATAGACCCGCTGTCTTAGGTAATATTGCTACATGTAGGATGTGCTGTTAGGATATTTACGGTCACTATGTGTGTTAGTTTGATGATGTCCCCGGAGTGAGTTCATGAAGGATTATTATGCTAAACCCTGCAGGTGGATTAAATTCCGGCATAGTAATAATGTGATGAACGAGCGCTAGCTTCGGTGAAATAACAATAATTTAATTAATTCTTGATTTTCAGTAATCAAATTAATTAATGGACATTATATATTAAACATGGAAAGATAAATCGAGTAATTATTATTGGAGTCTCAATTGTAAATTGGGCTAGGAAAAGGGAGTGCAATAATATTTTGTTGGTTGCCCATTTAATATTATTTAATTATTTAAAACAAGTGGCTTGGTCCACAAGTATTTAATTAATTAAGGAGCCCTAATCCTAATCTCCTAAGGATCCCTATTGTCGCTCTATATGTAACGCCCCATTCGATATATAGGATTTCTCGGAATATTCTATTTATCGAATAATATTTATAAGGATTATTTAAATTTATTATTTGTTATTTATAATATTATTATTATTCACCTCGCTTATATTTTAGTTGTAGTGCCCGACATTTTTCCCTATTAAGCTTATCAAAATTAAATAGATGTCCTCGTCTGTTTAATTTTTCTAATTAATTCACCTAATCGAAAAGTCGAGATTTAAGAGGATGTCCTCGTCTTCTTATTTATTATTTTGTACTTTTGTTTTATTTATTTGTCCAATTTTGTTTTTAAGTGCCTAAATTTAAGGTGGCCAAATTATGTGTCTAAGTGTGTTGTGCTTAATTGTGTTATGTGTTTAACTTGAGTATTTTGCCTAAGTGTACTAAGCACTAAAATTCAGCCCAATTTCAACCACTTTGTTTAAACCCAAAACCCAACCAGCTGGGCCCAACACTTTCCATTTCGGCCCGAAGAATTAACTAAAGCAGCAGCTTAAGCTTAACGTGTTCCCCCAAAATCTCAGCTTCTCTCCCTCTTCGATATCTCCCTCTCTCGCGATCTTGCGGCAACAACAGGTGAGGTTCTCCCCAAATTTCGAGCAGTTGCAACCGATTTTAGCCTCGACCTTTAAAATTGATTGAATCCCTCATATTCTCGCCACATCTCCTCTCGATTGAGCCGCAACCCACCTCCCCCAGAAATCCCTTTCTGCTGGCGGACAACCGATGATGCGAGGCAGGTGAACGGCGATTCGAACATCGCGTGACTGAATCCAGTCCCGACGACGAGAATCCCAACCTCGAATAGCGAGCCGCGACCTTGAGCCATTAGCAGCGAGGTCGAACCCATTTCCGGGAGGGCCAGTAGACAACCGAGAAGTACCGAGAACCACCGCGACTGAAGCCCCGTTTTTCTGATGGACGGGAGCAGCCGGTTCTGGTAAAGAGCAGCAACACGATCCGAAGCTTAGTCGAGTCCCGTGCCACAGCCGCGTAGCTGGAGGCACGAGCAGTAGCACCCAATTGGAAGCACCTCGTCAAGAATAGCAGTCGGAGACCGTCAGCCGTTCGAGTGCTTTCGGTCATTCGCCACAGCACGTTCCTGCGAGCAGCGACACACCTCGGCCCTCGTTCAGGACCGAACAGCCGCAACACTTTCCGTCGGCTTCTTTTCTAAGCAACGACACCCCCGTCGGCTTTCGGTTACCAGCCCAAATAGCAGCGGCCTGTGCGGGAATAGCGGTAGCCATTCATGGCTTTTATCGAGCAGCCGTCTGTGGCTGAATTGCAACGTCGCTGTCGGGTGGAAGGACATGAACAACAGCGACTTTCGTTTGTAGCAGCAGCGCCGGCCTGTTCACGCGAGTTTGACAAACCGAGAAGCCTAGAGCAAAGAACCGAGATAGAGCCTGGTTTCTTATCCATTTTAATTCTTAGATCGAGGTATAATTGCTGAGTTCCTTTGTGCTTTTGTTGGCCGAATTCATATGCTTTTATGTCCATAGTTTGGTTTAAAAGAGTCATGTTGATATTCAGTAAAAAAAAATGTGAGATAAGTGAGCATGACATGAGGTAATTGAGTTATGTGCTTTCTTGTTCTGCTTGTGTTGTTGGGCATAATTAGCATGTTAATTTGATGTTGGGACGTGTTTGTGATGAAAATTATGTGTTATACATGCCTTAGTTTGATTGATTTTGTGGTGAAGTTTAGGTAACTTGTGTTGTTTTGGCTGTATTGGTTAGTTGAGAAATCTGAGTTTGATTTGCTTTGTGTATCCATTAATGATCAGTTGTTAAAAGTTATCAGATGGCATGCTTAACTTAGTGAAAAATGAGTAAGAAAATGAGGCTTGTTCCATATGCAAATTTTTGGCAGAATGATGATAGTTCACTTGTATAGCTTTAGGTTATATTAAAGCTGGAACATGATTAGTCATTAGAGTGTTTATTTTAGCTTTAAAAGTCTTATGATATGTATGAATTTGATCTCATTTGTGTGTGATTGTTTTTGAAGTTGTTGTGCATAGTACCACATGTTTATTGATCCAGAGCCTAATTTCAGTTAAAAAAAAACTTTTGCTGTGTAAATTTTGAGATAAGCTGGAATTAAGAGGAAGGCATGAATGTATGTGTATGTATAGTTGTTTATCCATGAGTGAATTTATTTGTTGAGCCTATCATGTTCTTATGTGCTGTTTATTATGAATATTTGGTGTCTTAGTTTATTAGTTAAAGTCAGATTTAGGCCAAGCTGAAGTAAGAGCATGATTTTTGGAGATCTTGTTATAGCTTGTCCTTGTTGAGTTGAGTTGATCATGACATCATGCTAATTATGTTAGTTTCGGAAGATAGTAGATTATGTGCTTTTATCTAATTGTTTTGATTGATTATTATGCCCTAATCTGCTCTGCGTGTTATGCGCGATTTAATTGTGTGCTTTGTGTGTTCCACTTATTGTGTGGCTTAATCAACCTCAATCAAAACCAATAATAATAATTAAACCCTAATTTGTAGATTAAGAGGAGTCGAGTGCTTTCCCTTGTTTGTGCGCGCATTCAGCGTCGTCCTCTGCAGTACCAGGTGGGTTTTGAAAAATTGTCTATGCTGTAAATGTTATTACTATTATAATTGTTTACTTGTGGTATGATCAAAGCATGCATGTGGATCATGTAGCCTTCGATGTGAGCTGTATCGGCCGTCGAACGGTTATCCCCGTAGCTATAGAACGTACCCGATGGGTAGTCTCCTTTATTATTGTTGGCAGTCAGGGCTTGAGCCTTGGCTGGTGATCCCCGTGTAAGGCCAAGGGCCATCGGGGTGGATTTACTCCTACTGGCCGAGCACTCGATGTGAGGCCAAGGGCCATTCGATATATAGCCGGCAGTAGTCTATTGATATAGGTGTGCACATGAGAGTGATTATTGATTATTGATTCTTGATTATTGATTATTGATGGGAGATTGGGATAGATAATTGTTTCGTATACATGCTGAGACAATACCTTATTGATTTATGATTACTGTTTCAATATTGTGAATAACATTTACTGCATAGTGGTGAGCACTATTGTTTCCTCTTGTGCTCATCCCCACCTGCTCTTCATGATTGCAGGTTAGTTTGCGTTGGCACGGCGAAGGGATGCGAGTGGTGGTCATAGTAATTATTATTGCTTCCGCTTGATGAACTTATTACTGTTATTAATGTATATGATTAATGAATATTGGATTATTGTTAAGGAGTGAACTCCTTGTATATTGGAAATTTGAGGAACCCATTTGGGTGTTGAAATTATGATATTGCTGAAAATGGTTTTGAAAATGAGTAGCGCCTCAAGTATTTTGAAATAAATTTTGAAAAATTTATTCTGATATTTGGCAAATAAAAGTGGGGTGTTACAGTATGGTATCAGAGCTAGTCTGCGTTTCTGTAGACTGGTTAATGTGAATTATTCGATTATGTGATTTGACTTTCAGTTATGACCACTCGCTCACGTCGTGCCGCGCCAGCTAGGGTATGCGTACCTAATTGATTTTTTTTTTTATGATTGTGCAATAATTGATTATTGATATGAAATCGGGGCTTAGAAATTTATCCTCCTGCTTTTAAACATTCTTGAACTCTAGTCGAGAGGTGAACTTAGTTGTATGAACTTGAACTCTAACGGTATAGAGTTAAGTTCCGGCTTGAGAATTTGTTGTTTGGAAATTCGATATGATTGAGTTAAATTCAGTTTATAGCAGTGCTCTCGCTATAAAACTTGGTGTCCTCAAGTGAGGACCATTCGCAATGCCATCTAGAAAGGAGAAGGCTTGAATGAAGGGAGAAGAGAACCGAAAAAGTCCCTCTTGTATGGGTATTCAGGAGTCTGTAATCGTTGTCGATAGGACCATTAGATGCGTATTAGAACCCAGTCGAATGCGAACTGGGAGTAGAATCTTGGTGCCTTGTTTATGTTGTTGCTCGACCTCAAGGAGTGTTTCTTTCCATCTTAAAAGATTATGCAGAAATCTTTTAATGAGGATAGTCGAGTCCGAGCAAACACATTGTGGAGTGCAGAGCCACCTTCACTTTTGATGTTCGTTCATTGTATCTTTAGAAGCTCATTTAAGACTGTCGGCACGGTTAGCCGCTTCAATCAAGAGCTGACGTGACAGACGACATTGTTAGTCGGAAGAGTCAAATGAGCTAAGCATTCACTATTCGGTGGTGACCGTCGGGATTGGGATTGTTTCTGGCTGAGGAACCGATCCTCGTTTCTTTCGGGAAGTTTTTCTCGACCCATATCGTAGGTTGTTCGGTGGATTAGAGATGGAAGTGGACTTGGAGCTCGAGCATGCCCCTTGCTATCCTTGAGACATTTGGAACCTTTGAAATTGTGAGATGACTGAAATATACATTGGACCCAAAATTCTCGTTAATTTGTAAAACCATTTCTTTCGATGAACTGAGATTGTAACCTTCTTGTGAAACCTTGAACCAAATGCCGGCCCTGGCTGGGTGTAGCCACGCGAAGTGGTGGTTGAGCACGCATGATCGTGCTGAGAGACGGGAGGCTTGCGCGCGGCCGACCGTTGACTCGCATGCGAACTGCAGCCGCCATCACCGTACGCACGAACTCCCTAGGCCAGCGTGTACGGCCAACCATCAATGTTTTTCCTGAACTGTTGAAACCGTTTCATGCTGTTATCCTTTTGAACCCCTTTCGTCTGAACCTTGAATCGAGAGCTCCAAATCCCACTTAAATGTGTGTAAATTCCTAATCGATGATTTATGATTAAGAAGAGTAGTCAATGAGTCCCTATGCTTTATTTGAGAGTTTCTCGAGTGGGCAAATTGAGAATGTCCTATTGCTATTGGTCAGTCCTTATGTTTGCACATAAGGGCTGCGTTCGGCTCGTGGAGTGAATATCATGTGGGTATGAGCATCTGGGATGTGTTGTATACCGTATCATAGTCTCTAATGGAGACACTCGGTCCGTGATAGAATTGTGAGCATGTTATCAGTATGACTCGGGCACGAGACTGAAACTTGGCGTCACACGTCCACCTTGTTGGTGAGATAGTCGGAGTACGCTGGCAATACACTGAACGACCTGTTGAGGTCTAGTGTGTTGTTAGGTACGAGGTTAATTATTGATACTCATGGGTATTGGCCAAGCCGGACTTGGACCCTTGCAAGAGGATGTGCGCCTGAGCTCGGACAGGATTGATCACCCTTCCATGCAATCAGGCAAACATATGAGCATAGGGCGAGTCGGATTGAGTCCTGTACGTGAGTGTATGCTTTTCGAGCATGTCGTTTCCTTTAGATGCGTGTTCTTTTGTATTTCCGAGGACGGAAATATTTTAACGAGGATAGATTGTAACGCCCCATTCGATATATAGGATTTCTCGGAATATTCTATTTATCGAATAATATTTATAAGGATTATTTAAATTTATTATTTGTTATTTATAATATTATTATTATTCACCTCGCTTATATTTTAGTTGTAGTGCCCGACATTTTTCCCTATTAAGCTTATCAAAATTAAATAGATGTCCTCGTCTGTTTAATTTTTCTAATTAATTCACCTAATCGAAAAGTCGAGATTTAAGAGGATGTTCTCGTCTTCTTATTTATTATTTTGTACTTTTGTTTTATTTATTTGTCCAATTTTGTTTTTAAGTGCCTAAATTTAAGGTGGCCAAATTATGTGTCTAAGTGTGTTGTGCTTAATTGTGTTATGTGTTTAACTTGAGTATTTTGCCTAAGTGTACTAAGCACTAAAATTCAGCCCAATTTCAACCACTTTGTTTAAACCCAAAACCCAACCAGCTGGGCCCAACACTTTCCATTTCGGCCCGAAGAATTAACTAAAGCAGCAGCTTAAGCTTAACGTGTTCCCCCAAAATCTCAGCTTCTCTCCCTCTTCGATATCTCCCTCTCTCGCGATCTTGCGGCAACAACAGGTGAGGTTCTCCCCAAATTTCGAGCAGTTGCAACCGATTTTAGCCTCGACCTTTAAAATTGATTGAATCCCTCATATTCTCGCCACATCTCCTCTCGATTGAGCCGCAACCCACCTCCCCCAGAAATCCCTTTCTGCTGGCGGACAACCGATGATGCGAGGCAGGTGAACGGCGATTCGAACATCGCGTGACTGAATCCAGTCCCGACGACGAGAATCCCAACCTCGAATAGCGAGCCGCGACCTTGAGCCATTAGCAGCGAGGTCGAACCCATTTCCGGGAGGGCCAGTAGACAACCGAGAAGTACCGAGAACCACCGCGACTGAAGCCCCGTTTTTCTGATGGACGGGAGCAGCCGGTTCTGGTAAAGAGCAGCAACACGATCCGAAGCTTAGTCGAGTCCCGTGCCACAGCCGCGTAGCTGGAGGCACGAGCAGTAGCACCCAATTGGAAGCACCTCGTCAAGAATAGCAGTCGGAGACCGTCAGCCGTTCGAGTGCTTTCGGTCATTCGCCACAGCACGTTCCTGCGAGCAGCGACACACCTCGGCCCTCGTTCAGGACCGAACAGCCGCAACACTTTCCGTCGGCTTCTTTTCTAAGCAACGGCACCCCCGTCGGCTTTCGGTTACCAGCCCAAATAGCAGCGGCCCGTGCGGGAATAGCGGTAGCCATTCATGGCTTTTATCGAGCAGCCGTCTGTGGCTGAATTGCAACGTCGCTGTCGGGTGGAAGGACATGAACAACAGCGACTTTCGTTTGTAGCAGCAGCGCCGGCCTGTTCACGCGAGTTTGACAAACCGAGAAGCCTAGAGCAAAGAACCGAGATAGAGCCTGGTTTCTTATCCATTTTAATTCTTAGATCGAGGTATAATTGCTGAGTTCCTTTGTGCTTTTGTTGGCCGAATTCATATGCTTTTATGTCCATAGTTTGGTTTAAAAGAGTCATGTTGATATTCAGTAAAAAAAAATGTGAGATAAGTGAGCATGACATGAGGTAATTGAGTTATGTGCTTTCTTGTTCTGCTTGTGTTGTTGGGCATAATTAGCATGTTAATTTGATGTTGGGACGTGTTTGTGATGAAAATTATGTGTTATACATGCCTTAGTTTGATTGATTTTGTGGTGAAGTTTAGGTAACTTGTGTTGTTTTGGCTGTATTGGTTAGTTGAGAAATCTGAGTTTGATTTGCTTTGTGTATCCATTAATGATCAGTTGTTAAAAGTTATCAGATGGCATGCTTAACTTAGTGAAAAATGAGTAAGAAAATGAGGCTTGTTCCATATGCAAATTTTTGGCAGAATGATGATAGTTCACTTGTATAGCTTTAGGTTATATTAAAGCTGGAACATGATTGGTCATTAGAGTGTTTATTTTAGCTTTAAAAGTCTTATGATATGTATGAATTTGATCTCATTTGTGTGTGATTGTTTTTGAAGTTGTTGTGCATAGTACCACATGTTTATTGATCCAGAGCCTAATTTCAGTTAAAAAAAAACTTTTGCTGTGTAAATTTTGAGATAAGCTGGAATTAAGAGGAAGGCATGAATGCATGTGTATGTATAGTTGTTTATCCATGAGTGAATTTATTTGTTGAGCCTATCATGTTCTTATGTGCTGTTTATTATGAATATTTGGTGTCTTAGTTTATTAGTTAAAGTCAGATTTAGGCCAAGCTGAAGTAAGAGCATGATTTTTGGAGATCTTGTTATAGCTTGTCCTTGTTGAGTTGAGTTGATCATGACATCATGCTAATTATGTTAGTTTCGGAAGATAGTAGATTATGTGCTTTTATCTAATTGTTTTGATTGATTATTATGCCCTAATCTGCTCTGCGTGTTATGCGCGATTTAATTGTGTGCTTTGTGTGTTCCACTTATTGTGTGGCTTAATCAACCTCAATCAAAACCAATAATAATAATTAAACCCTAATTTGTAGATTAAGAGGAGTCGAGTGCTTTCCCTTGTTTGTGCGCGCATTCAGCGTCGTCCTCTGCAGTACCAGGTGGGTTTTGAAAAATTGTCTATGCTGTAAATGTTATTACTATTATAATTGTTTACTTGTGGTATGATCAAAGCATGCATGTGGATCATGTAGCCTTCGATGTGAGCTGTATCGGCCGTCGAACGGTTATCCCCGTAGCTATAGAACGTACCCGATGGGTAGTCTCTTTTATTATTGTTGGTAGTCAGGGCTTGAGCCTTGGCTGGTGATCCCCGTGTAAGGCCAAGGGCCATCGGGGTGGATTTACTCCTACTGGCCGAGCACTCGATGTGAGGCCAAGGACCATTCGATATATAGCCGGCAGTAGTCTATTGATATAGGTGTGCACATGAGAGTGATTATTGATTATTGATTCTTGATTATTGATTATTGATGGGAGATTGGGATAGATAATTGTTTCGTATACATGCTGAGACAATACCTTATTGATTTATGATTACTGTTTCAATATTGTGAATAACATTTACTGCATAGTGGTGAGCACTATTGTTTCCTCTTGTGCTCATCCCCACCTGCTCTTCATGGATGCAGGTTAGTTTGCGTTGGCACGGCGAAGGGATGCGTGTGGTGGTCATAGTAATTATTATTGCTTCCGCTTGATGAACTTATTACTGTTATTAATGTATATGATTAATGAATATTGGATTATTGTTAAGGAGTGAACTCCTTGTATATTGGAAATTTGAGGAACCCATTTGGGTGTTGAAATTATGATATTGCTGAAAATGGTTTTGAAAATGAGTAGCGCCTCAAGTATTTTGAAATAAATTTTGAAAAATTTATTCTGATATTTGGCAAATAAAAGTGGGGTGTTACACTATATATACATCATTAAGCTCATGGGAAGAGAAAAGAATTCCACATCTTGGAAATCACGCCCCACGCCTCTTTTCTCTCTCTCAGTTCCCATTCGAGCTTTATCTTCTTTTTATTGTTCCACTGGTACAAGATTAAGAGGTGTTTGAGATATACAGTAGAAGATCTTTAGGTAAAGTGAGACGAAATATATTTTGTCGCAAAGAACTAACCGGAGGTCCGATCAAGAAGTGCAGCATACCAGTTGACCGTCTCGATGAGAGTTTACCAACACTGCCGAGATCACAGTCGTCTGACAACCCACGCGCCCGCACACGCTGCCGCAAGGTCCCAGGACTGCAACTTGTCTTCATCCGTTTTGCACTCGTATGATCTGGTTTTCGATCTGATCTTGTTCGTGCAATCCTAGGACGCGATTTGCAGTCAACAATTCATTGGTATGTTGTGTACGGCCATCCAGAAGACCAACCAGATCGTCATAAATTTTAAGCCGTATGTTCTCTATGCAAACCTTTAGATCTGTTGCGCATAGGTTTACGTTTTGCTATTTAATTCGTGATTTGTGCATAACGAGATCTTCATTGATCCCAACAGCCAGGTCTCCCCATCCTTTCTTCGAAAAATAATAGAGCTCGCAACGACTCCATGAATTTTCCTGACCTCGTCGCTAAGCCTTGGGGCTTAAAATAACTTACCGGGTTATCCCAAACCTTTTACATAAATAATCGAGCTTCACATTATCTCACTAGGTTGTTCCAACCCCTCGCTGTAAAAAACATCAAAATTCGAGATGACTTCTCGGATCCTCCCCATCTTTCGTTGTATAAATTATCGGGCTTCAATTTTCTCGTCCTCGCACCCAAGAAAAACTTGTATATACTCTTTCTTCTCCAGTGGCCGACCTCTTTTGCTCGAAACCAATTGCATTCCACTTTTTCAAATAGGCCAGTAGCTATAAACACAGGCCCAATTCTTGAAATTTTTTCCCCAATCAGAAAATCACGAAAGCATGGTCTTCTTCTTTACTGCTTGTGAAATTTCTTGCATTTCTTTCCATTCTTTCCCTGCGTCTTTTACCGAAAAGCATTTTCTATTGAAACTGTATAATTGTATAATTTTTGCCCAATTTCAGTCCAAACTGTATATGTAACGCCCCGTTCGATTTATAGAATTTTTTTCAGAATATTATATTTATTGAATATTATTTATAAAGTTATATTTATTCTATTAGTCGCGTTAACGACTTAAATAAAAGGTTGGACTACTCGATCATTTTATTGAAAAAATTTCGTTGTTTGGCGATTTCGGTTTAATCGTGTAGTTCAGATTTAACTCGTTCAATTATTTGATTTATTTTCGGATATTATTATAATTCTATTCTATTCTATTCTATTCTATTATTATTATTATTATTATTATTATTATTATTATTATTATTATTATTATTATTATTATTATTATTATTATTATTATTATCATCATATTATTTGTCTAAATGATTAATTGCCTTATTATGATATAAATAAGTATTATATGTGTTGTATATATATATATATATATATATATATATATATATTTGTCCGGTTAATTTTTTTGTATCGTTCGTTTGCCGGTCTTCGTAAATTTATTTAAGTGTTAAACCAAGTAGAAAGCTCGTACGCCCCGCGAACCCGCGGGGTCAGCCTGTTAACCGCGCCCATCGGCCCAATCTATCGGTAAAAATTTTCAGTACATTCGGATATTTATTTCTAGCTCTTTCTACCATTTAATTCCCAGCCCAAATGATTCAAAGTGTGTTGGGCCATTTCCTTGGAAAAATATTTTAGTCCAATGTGATGTATTATTTAGGTCCAATGATTCAACTCTTTGGCCCAAGTGAAGATAATTTTGAGCCCAAATTTGTTACATCAAACTTGGCCCAAAGGATATACTTTCCGTGGCCTAAATGGAGCAAAGAAGGAGCAGCTTGTCTCCTTGCAATTTCGACTAGGTCTCAGATTCTTGATTCGTTGCGATTTTTCTGTCAAATTCTTCTCCCACGTTCGCTCGATAATCTCTCTCGATGAACTCTCTCCATCGTTGTACAGAGGAAAGAGAAGGAAGAATCTCTCACACCTATCGCCTTCGCTCTCTTCCATAACCTATCGTCGCCCTCTGTTTCGTTGCTCGCGAGACCACCGGCGGGTCGAGCACCACCAGCGGTGAGGATGAGCCACCAGCGGCAAAGGCAATCATCCCCGGCGAGTTTCCTCCCCCGCGAGCAGCAGCGCGCCTGCAACTCCTCGATCGCAGCTCCACCACCATGTTGCTATCATCTTCACTGCCATCATAAACCGCGATCACCATCATTAGTCTCTCAATCTCTGACTTGCTGCTCGCCATAGCAGTAACCGAGTGAACCCCTCCACCCTCGAGCGCCGTTTCACCCCTGCAACTTCCGGCGATTTTCAGCCCCTGCGCCGGTGAGCCTCCTCGCATCCCAACAGGCCACCATCATCGTCGCCATAATCGAATCATCATCATCATCACCCGCATTCGCCAAGAGCAGCTTCCTTCCAAGACCGTCGAGCAGAAACAGACCATCTCCACCGTTTGGTCCCGTCGAGTCCTGTCGGAGTGCCGAATGTAGCCGTCGGGTCCTGTCGAGTCTTGTCAGAGTGCCGAACGTAGCCGTAGAGTCTTGTCGGAGCACACGTATGGTCAGTTCGACCCTTGCCACTGTTCCCCTTGCATTTCCGTTAAGTCGCTTGACCGTGAACCACCGAAGCCTGCTGCCCGCCGTTTGTTGTCGAAATTGTCGTCCCCCCATGTCGCCCTGTTCTCGAGCTTGATCGCAGCAACCGTGAACCTTCGTGGCGACCGTCGCAGTGACCAGCAACCTCCGATGAGCTCCGATAGCCACTGATCCTCCTCCGCGAGATGAGGCAAAGCCGTCGAGCCCACTGTCGTACCGTTCCTTTCGTTCCAATTTCGAACGTGTCCCGAGAACGATACCTAAGCTCGAACCCCGTCTCGTTTAACTCCGTAATTTATGTTATGGTGTTATATTGTGTGTTAATTTGCTGAATGATTGAGTTTCGAATTGATTACGTGCCTTAGATAAGTGTTTGTGAATTATTGATATATAATTGCCTTTTTGGATATCAAATTGATTGTCGTCACTTTGAAAAATTGTCGAACTAAGGTTAATGTATTATTTTCCATGGAAGTGTTGTGGATTATTGGACTTGGGAATGTGTTTGACGCAACGACTTTGGCCTTGTGTCGTTTTGATGTGTATATTGTAAGATATGAATTTTTGAAAATCATGCTGCAGCCCGTTTTTGCTAAAATTTGGGATTTTAATATGGTCTGTAGCTTCATCAAAAACCAAAAACCATTTATGGGCTGTTTCGTAATAAATTCATATAAAATTGATTTCTTGTCCAAAATGGCTAGTTTTTGGATATGTTGCTTTTCTTCATGATATCTTGTTGTAGTAGAAATTTCAAATTTAAATTCGGCTGTAGCTATTTTAAATCAATAAATTCGATTTCTAGTCAGATTTTGCTTAAATTATTTAAAATGGTTAGGAGCATGTTTAGGGACTTTCCTTTAGTGAGAATGTGTGTTTTTCAGTCTTTTATATGTTGTAAAACTTTGAATTGAAAAGTCCAAGCCTAACTCCATATGGTCCCATTCTTATAAATTTTGAACTAGTCCGTTTAACCATTTTTGGGCACCGGTTGGTCTTGTTGGCAAAACATTAATTTGTTGACCCCGTTTCCGTGTCAAAATCTTTGTTGCCTGCTTTTATATGATTTATTGATTGGTTGGTCGAGTCTAGGAGTCGTCCTAATGTTCCAACTCCACAACTTACATGAGTTTCTTAGTCGATAGGATTCGACTAAGTATAATTCTCGTTATCTGTGTAAGAGTCGAGATAGTTGCTTATGGGACTGTCTTGAATTATGTAGGTGTCTGACGAGCAGTGTTTCAACCACCTACGACTTTCTGGTTATTTGCTTTATCATTCGTCACCATGTGGGTTTTACTTAAATTGCTATGCCTTAAATGTTATTACTGTTTATTTTCTGGTATGATCAAAGTATGCATGTGGACTATGTAGCTTTCGATATTAGCTGTATTGGCCGTCGAACAGTTATCCCCGACTACGAGGTTGTGCCTTTTATAGGCAGTCTCCTCATATCGTTGTAAGGCCACATTGAGGGGCATTCGGTATGGTATCGTTGTAAGTCCACATCGAGGGGCATTCGGTACAGTGTCGTTGTAAGGCCACATTGAGGGGCATTCGGCATTTTCTTACTAGTATGGGGTTCGATGTAAGGCCACATTGAGGAGCATTCGTTATAAGACCATTTAGTAGTCTATTGATATAGGTGTGACCTGAGAGTGATTATTGATTATTGATGGGAGATGGGATAGATTAATGCTTCGTATACATGTTGAGACCATACCTTTGATTATTAATAATGTTTATTATTGAGGTTAACATTTATTGTATAGCAGTGAGCACTATTGTTTCCTTTTGTGCTCATCCCCACCTGCTCTCCGTAGATGCAGGTTAGTGTTGCTGGCACGACAGAGGGAGGTGAGTGGTGGTCATATTACTGTTTTTATTTCCGCTGCTTTGAACCGCATAGTTTATTTATGAACTTCTGATTTATGTTGAGAACTGGATGATTGATAGAGAGTTTACTCCCTAGTATTTATGAATTTGAGTAACCCAGTTTTGGGAGTTGATGTTATTGATGAACCCAGTTTAGGTGTTGACTTGATTATTAAACCCGTTTGGGAGATCCATTTATGATATGATTGGAAATTGTTTTGGAAATGAGTAACGCCTCAAGTATTTTGAAATAAATTTTGAAAAATTTATTCTGATTTTCGTCAAATAAAAGTAGGGCGTTACAGTTTGGTATCAGAGCCAGTCTGCGGTTCTGTAGACTGGTCTAAGTATTGATTATGTGATTATATGCTTTGACCTTATGTTATGACCACTCGCACTCGTCGTGTTGCGCCAACTCAGGTATGCGTACCTAATTGATTTATAGATGATTGTGCAATAATTGATTATTGATATGAAATCGGGGCGTAGGAATTTATCCTCCTGCTTTTAAACATTTTTGAACTCTAGACTAGTGGTGAACTTAGTTGTATGAACCTGAACTCTAGCAGTATAGAGTTAAGTTCCGACTTGAGAAATTGGATGTTTGGAAATTTGATATAATGTTATCGAGTTGAATTCTGTTTATAGTAGTGCTCTCGCTATAAGACTTGATGTCCTCAAGTGAGGACCCCTCGCCATGCCATCTCGAAAGGAAAAGGCTTAAGTGAAAGGAGAAGACGATGGAGAGTCCCAGTCGTTTGGGTATTCGGGAGTCTGTAACCGTTGTCGACTGGACCATTAGATGCGTGATTAGAACCCAGTCAAAGGCAATAATGACTTATCCTTTTGGGAAAATCCTCTTCAGTATATTAAGCCGCGAGCGATTTCCTAGCAGCAGCAAGACTTACTGGGAAAAACTTGAACCGAGGAAGGAGTCGGCGAATCGTGGACTCGTGGATGCGAGGCAACCTTGTTCCATTTTTGAATTCTTGTTTTTTGAATTCTTGTCTTTTTATAGCCTTTTGCCAACCCTTGCCTTTTTGGTGTGGCAAGCAATTTTTAATTGTGCTTGAAGCTTCGTTCATTATCCAATTTTCGTGTTTTCATAATTCGCTTGGTCTTCCCCTTCCTGGCATAGAGCTTCAAACAGAATTGAGTGTGCGTATTTTTATTGATCCTTGTCTTTTAAAACCTGTTTTGTAGATGATATAGGATATCATACCTAGCAGGCTAAACCGGTCTGCTGAACCGATCAAAGAGGACGTAACCGAACCATGTAGCAGGAAGATCGAGCAGTCAAAGAGTCGACCAGTTAAACAGTCGACCAGTCCATGACTCGACCAGATAAGCGATCGAGCAATTTAGTCGACTTCAACAGGTCGACCACTTCGAGGACTTAACACTACACTGATCGGCCTAGCCACAGGCGCGTGAGAGAGCCTCTAACCGAATTTCAGGAGAATATTTATCCCATGTGCAGGGGGACACGTGTCGAGAATGCAGTGGTTGATAGCAATAACCACCTCTGTCAGCCAACCCCATGTGCAGGAGGACACGCGTCCAAAGAGTATTGGTGCAGGCGATAGTGGCGACGGCTACCTCTGACACACGCATATTGTGTGTACAGACGGGCAGTTAGGGCAGACAACTCACCAAATCCAGGCAGCCCTAGGTCAGGTATCTCACCCCTGTATAAAGGAGGTGAGCCTTTCTTCAACACGATTTTTCCATTATTCACTTCAGTATACTCATACACATATTGACTTAAGCATCAGAGGCTCTTCACCGCACGTAACTCCCGGTGTGAGAGTTACTTGCAGGTTTCCGACGTTCTACCAGCGAGGACGAGAATCGATATATTCCGAACCGGACCAGAGCGTTCACGCTTGCATTATTGGCGCCGTCTGTGGGAACTTTCATTTGAGAAGTTGTGTTTGAAGCTCCGCTATGGCGGATGGAATTCCCAAGAACTTGCAGTCGACGTTCAACGACGCTTGGACGATGACCAGGCCGTTTGGACAAGGCCCTCCTCTGGTTTTTTCTGGCCCATCACAGATGCCGATCACTCCTACACCTGTCCTTCAAGGTGTGGGAGCGACGACAGCGGTTCCCGGAAGAGATGCCGGCTCCAGTCGTGCTCAGGAGGCTCGTGCAGCAGCTGCAGCGGCGAAGCCACCGCCGCCGCCCCAAAATCCTATGGTGGTGCAACTAGGAGGAGCGGCAACACAAGGAGGAGCCCTATCAGAGACAGTTAAACAAGCCCCTGGTCAACAGATGGGGACAATGACCAGGGAAGAGATGCAGAGGATAGCGGCAACCGCGGCGGCGCAGGCGGTGCAGCAGGTCATGAGCCACACATCTCACGCCACCACCGCACCGACCACGGTAGTGGGAAGACAGGACGAGGATGTGTCCAGTTATGGAGATGGAGGAGGTGGAAGAGATCGTGCGATGGAGAGAATGGCGGAGCAGTTGCGCCAGTTGCAGGACAAGGTTGAGGAGAGGTTGGAGAGGAGAGCTCGAGGACATCCTTTCTTGAGGGAGATTCTCGCTGCTCCTTTACCAAATAATTTCAAGGAGACTACTCTGGTGTATGACGGGTCGTCTGACCCATCGAGCCATGTGAGGACCTTTGATAATATAGCTGTGTTGCATGGATATTCTGATTCTGTATGCTGCAGGGCATTTCTATCGACCTTGCGGGGAGGAGCACTTGACTGGTTTCATCAGTTACCCCTTGGGTCGATCGCGGAATTTGAGGATTTTGCCAGTAAGCTTAACAAACAGTATTCGAGCGCCGTGGCATAGGAGAAGACATATTTGACTCTGATGGCGATGAGGCAGGGAGAGAAGGAGTCGTTGAGGAAATATGTCGCTCGATACAATCAGACGTGTTTGGAGGTACACTCAGCGTCAGATGAGGTAAAGGCAGGAGGATTGATAAGGAGTCTTCGAGCAGGGCCTTGCCGAACTTCTCTGGCAAAGACCCCTGCTCGATCATATGAAGATGTTTTGAAGCGGTGTCGGAAGTATATTAATCTGGAGGAGATGGAGGTAGAATTTGCGAAGTTGGAGGGGGTGGCTCGACCAGAGCCAAAGAAAGAGAAGAGCCCACAAAGCGGGAGATCGCCGAGGAGGAATTCGCCCAAGAGAAGTGAGCCGAAGAGAACATCACCCAGAAGAGGAGGTCGAGATTTGAAACAGGAGAAAAGGGATGATAGGTGGCAGGGGAGGCCATTGTTGTTTGAGAGACAGAGGTATAATAATTTTACACCATTGAGGAAAGATTTGACAGAAGTGCTCGAGGCTATGGAGCAGAAGATGTCGAGCGAGGATGTGACGTGGCCAAAGACGAGGTTTACGGGCCCGATTCGACCCAGGTCAGATATTTATTGCCGGTTTCATCGAGACTATGGCCATACCACGGAGAATTGTAGACATATGAAGGATGAGATCGAGAGGTTGATTCGAGCGGGGCATTTGAAAGAATTTGTGTACATGACAGGGCGAAGGGGAAAGGAAGGAGAAGATGTCGAGATGATTCGGAAGAGAGGAGTGATAGAGATGACGAGAGGGATGATAGGGATGGTCGAGGAAAGAGGCCGAGGAGAGATGGAGATAAAGGAGGTCATGGAGAAGAAGCCTCGTTGAAGAGAAGGATGATTTATATGATTTCTGGGGGGCCGACGGATGGCGACTCGAATAACGCTAGGAAGGAGCATGCTCGAGCTGTGAAGAGAAAGAGAGAGGAGGTGGGGATTATGGCTCGTATGTCGGTGATAAGTTTTAAAGCGGAGGATGCTGATGGAGTGGTCTTACCACACAATGATGCTCTGGTGATTATCGCGGAGGTTGCGGGCTTTGATGTAAAAAAGGGTGTTTATTGATACCGGGAGTTCAGTAGATGTGATGTTTTATGACTGTTTTGTGCAGATCAACAAAGAGCTGAACATGGAGCTGAAACCGGTGGCCCGATGCTGCACGACTTTAACAGAGGAAAGGTTATGCCGACAGGTGAGATCAGCCTACCCGTGGCGTTGGGATCAAGAGTGATGAGGAAAGTACGGATGGTGAGGTTTGTTGTCGTAGGAGCTGAATCATCTTACAACATCATTATGGGACAGATGAGCTTGAATGCGTTCCAGGCGGTCGTATCTACGTACCACATGACGATCAAGTATCCTGTGGGCGAAAACGTTGGTGAGATTGCTGGAGATCAACTTACTTTGAGAAGTTGCTACCAGACAATGGTAAGCAATAACAAACAACTGGCGAAGAGGCAGGCCAAGCCGAAGGAGGAGGAGACCAATCGACCAAGTGGGTCGAGGACGAAGGAGGATAGACAGAGAATAGAGAAGGGTAAGGAGAAGGTGGATATCCAGCCAGGAGGAGAAGTGGAGGAAATACAGATGGTCGAAGGATATGAGGAGAGGAAGTTTAGAATTGGGAAAGAATTGGAGGAGCCTATCCGGTCGAAGTTGATCGATTTGGTTAGGGAGTTTGCTGATATTTCGCTTACACCGTAGAGGAATTGACCGAGATAAGTATAAAGGTGATCGAGCATCGTCTAAACATCGGCCTTTTTGTGAGGCCGGTGAAACAAAAAAGGAGACACCATGGGGCGGAAATGGATAAGATTATTGAGCAGGAGGTCGAAAAATTGTTAGGCACAGGGCATATCAAGGAGATTCAATTCTCGGAATGGTTATTAAATACAGTGATGTTGTCGAAGGCAGAGGGGAAATGGAGAATGTGCATTGATTTCTGTGATCCAAACAAAGCGTGCCCAAAAGATTTGTATCCACTCCCCAGAATCGACCAGCTGGTCAACTCAACGACGGGGTGTGAGTTACTGAGCCTGATGGATGCCTCGCAAGGGTATCATCAAATTCCCTTGGCAAGAGAGGACAGGAAGAGTGTGAGCTTCGTGACTAGTTGAGGAACTTATTGCTACGTTGTGATGTCGTTCGGCCTAAAGAATACAGGTGCCACGTATCAAAGGTTGGTGGACAAGATTTTTAAGGAGCAGTTGGGGAGAAACATGGAGGTCTATGTGGATAATATGTTGGTGAAAAGCAAAGAAGAGATGGATCACGTGCGAGACTTGAGGAAATGTTCTTGACTTTGAGGAGGTATGACATGAAACTGAATCCAGCCAAATGTTCGTTCGGAGTGAAGTCGGGAAAGTTCTTGGGTTACCTGGTGACCAAGAGAGATATCGAGGTGAATCCAGAGAAGGTGAGAGCGGTGATGGAAATAAAGTTGCCGACGAATGTCAAGTAAGTGCAAATCTTGGCTGGTCGAATCGTAGGGTTGAGTCGTTTCATATCGAAGGTGGCGGAATAAAGTTGCCCGCTATTCAATACACTAAAAAAGAGTGCAAAGTTTCAGTGGACCGAAGAAGCACAAAGGGCGTTTGAGGAGCTGCGAGAGGTGTTGGCCAACCTTCCCTTATTGGCTAAACCTGTACAAAGCGAGGAGTTGGTGTTGTACATTTCCATCAGAGAAAGGGCTGTGAGTTCAGTGTTACTACGAGAGGAAGGAGTAGCACAATTCCCTATTTATTATGTGAGCAGGGTGATGCAGGGAGCGGAGATGAGATACTCGGAGATTGAGAATTGTGCTCTGGCGGTGGTTGTAACTGCTCGAAAACTGAGGCCTTATTTCTTGAATCATAAGGTGAAGGTGCGGACGAACATGCCATTGGGAGAAACGCTTGGCAGGCCATCGGTTTCTGGTCGATTGGTAAAATGGGCAGTCGAGTTAAGTGAATACTCATTGCTGTATGAACCGAGCAGAGCTATAAAGGCACAAGTGTTGACCTATTTTATTTAGGAGGGGACTAAAGTCGAGGAGGAGTCTGGAGGAGTATGGCAGTTGTTTGTGGATGAATCTGTGGCGAGAAGTGGGGCTGGATTGGAAATTGTCCTTGTCTCTCCTAGGGGTGATTACCTAGAGTTTGCAGCCAAAGTGGGATTCAAGATATCTAATAACGAGGCTAAGTATGAAGCGGTGATCAAAGGCCTACGGTTAGCCATGGTTGGAGGAGCCCAAAAAGTGTTGGTACATTCTGATTCCCAGCTGGTAGTCAGACAGTTTCAGGAGGGATTTGTGGTTAAGGAGGATCGGATGCAGAAGTACGTGGACGAGATGAAGAAGTTGAGAGAGGAGTTCGAATCATTCAAGCTGATACAGATCCCTCGAGGGGAGAATGGTCGAGCAGACTTGTTGTCGAAAATTGCTCAAAGCTTGGTGGACTGTAAGAGCAGAAGCATTACTCTATTGCATCTAGAGAGGAGTGTGGTCGAGGCAGAAGTGGTGGAGATTGAGGAAGTGGAGGATTGGAGGGCCCTGATCTTAGAAGAGCTGAAAGTGGGGGCGATAAAGGCAGTGAGAAGATTTTTTGAACACGGAGGCATTCTTTATAAGCGGTCGTATGCTGGGCCGCATTTACGTTGTGTGACTAAGGAAGAAGGTCAATACGTGCTGAGAGAAGTACACGAAGGATGTTGCAGCGACCATAGCAAGTCGGGAGCCTTGGTTGCAAAAATTCTTTGGGCGAGATACTTCTGGCCGACGATGAAGGAAGATGCGAAGGCGATGGTAAAAAGATGTCTACAATGCCAGAAGCACGACCCGTTTATTCATCAACTTGTAGAGGCGATGACAACAATGAGTGCCCCTATACCATTTGCTCAGTAGGGGGTCGACTTGGTCGGGCCGATGCCGCAAGTAACGGGGCAGAGAAAGTTCTTAATCGTGGCGGTGGATTATTTCACGAAATGGGTGGAGGCCGAGCCTTGGCAAAGATCATGGAGAAGAAAGTCATCAAATTTTTATACAGCAATATCTGCTGCAGGTTTGGCGTTCCTAAGGTGTTGATATCCGAAAAAGGCACGCAGGTTAATGGCAAGAGGATTCGAGCATGGTGTGAGGACATGAAGATCGAGCAACACTTGCATCTGTCGCTCATCCGCAAGCCAATGGCCAGGTCGAGGTAACCAACCGAATTATACTAAATGGGCTGAAAACGAGGCTGGAGAAGGCCTCGGGGGTATGGGTTGACGAGTTAACTTCAATACTTTGGTCATATCGCACAACCCCGAGCTCGACAACTAGAGAAACTCCCTTCAATTTAGTCTATAGAATGGAGGCATTATTGCCGGTCGAGGTCGAGCTGTCATCGCAGAGGTCGAGTACATATGACCCGAAGCAAAACGAAGATTTAATAATGGCGGCTTTGGACACTATTGAGGAGTTGCGCGAGAAAGCAGCAGTTAGAGTGGAGGCGTACAAGCGAAGGATGTGAGCAGCTCATGACAAAAAGGTGAAGGTTCGCAGACTTCAAGTAGGTGACCAGGTTTGGAAACGTGTCGATGTGCTCAAGCATGTAGGAAAGCTAGAGCCGAACTGGGAGGGACCATACCTGGTCGAGCGAGTGCACAGAGGAGGATCGTACTCGATGAAGAATACGGAAGGCCGATCACTTGCCATGTCATGGAACATAGCTAATTTGAAAAAATATTATTTGTAAAATTTTTGTTTTTTTTTTCAAAGAGAGCTATAGAATTTAAACAAGGATGTAAATTGCGAAATTTGCTGAGAAAGTCAATGAAATTCAGTCATCCTTTTGTATTACTTGCTTTATTGCACGTTTTCTTATGCTTGGGATGTTGGTATGATTTGGATGACAGGATGTATATAATGTGGTTTAGCTTGAAAACCCCCTTGTTTGGAACATCCCTTGGGGTGGGCAGGATGGTCGATTACTCACGCCCTCGGGTTGGGTGGCCCCCTGTTTGGAACATTTCTTGTGGGTGGGCAAGTTTGAAAACCCAAACCCACCATGACTATGGCCCTCGGGATGGGTGATCGCTTGTTTAGAACATCCCTTGAGGTGGGCAAGTTGGTCAATTACTCACGCCCTCGGGCTGGGTGGCCTCCTGTTTGGAACATTCCTCGCGGGTGGGCAAGTGTGAAGACCCAAACCCACCATGACTAAGGCCCTCGGGCTGGGTGGTCGCTTGTTTGGAACATCCCTTGGGGTGGGCAGGATGGTCGATTACTGTTGTGTCTATTTTTTGTTGTGATTTTCGTTATTGTTTTATCATTCTTTTTTCCCATTTTAGGTTTTTAAGTTGGTTTTTAGTTCGTTTTGTGTTTTATTATGTATTTTGTTCCATTTTGGTTTTCTTTGTGTTTTTCGTATGCTTTTCCTGTTTTTCTTCTTGTTTTTCGTGTGCAGGTCGAAGGCACCATGAGGAAAATATATAGACTGGGCAATCATGGTTATGTAGATGGACTCGTTGGCTACTCATAGCAGAAAACGGAATTTGATTTCGAGTTCGGATGAATCCGGACGGAACCAAAACACGAATCCGTGCAAGTTACCGACCCTTTAAAGGTTGAAAATCCTACATAATTTGTACTCTGGGCAAAAGTCTGGTTTGCAAGCATCATTGGATAGAGGGGTTCGTTAGTTACGCTTAGGAAAAAACAAAACTCAATTCCGAGTTAGGACGAGCCCAAACGAGCCAAAACCGTGAAGTAGCGCAGTGCAGTTTTTTCTTAGTAGAGCTAAGATACCTTAGCGGCGCTAAGAACCATTAACGGCGCTAACCTGGCTGGCAGACAGCCGATACCTCATTTTCTGGCCTATTTTCATGGTGGTTGAGAGCGGGGGAAGACTTGGGACAGAATTTCCAGCCAAAAAATATGCTAATAATGCTAAGGAAGATGATCTACTCACTCTCTTCAAGTCTCTATATATCTATCATCATCCAACACCATTTGGCAACCCATAATTCACCATTTTTTCGCCTTCCATGCATGCTTAAACCAAGAGGGTTCTTTCCCTCTTCCCTCTTCATTTTCTTCTTCTTTTTATTTTTTTTTTCTTTTTATTGTATGTTGTATTTGGGAGGAAGCTTATATTGGAACTCAACACTTGAACATTGAATTGTAAGTTTGTTTTCTCTTTTGATTAATTCATGAAAATGGTTGATTTGAGAGAAATGTATTTTTGTGTTGAATCAATTATGAGTTGCTAAATCCTCTAGCTAGGGGTAGGGGATAATCATTCGTTTGATCTCGTTTATAAGCATGACGATAATTCAATCTTGACGAGTTGTTTTAATTATGAATTGATAAATTAAACTTGGTAAATTTTTATAACCTAAGAGTGACACTTAGGTTAATTTGTTGATATAATCAAAGAGTGACACTTTGATTTGTGCTTAAATATAGATTTGTTAAGTTAATGTTTGTTAATCCTTCGAATTGCGACTTGTAGGGGAGGAGTCGTAGAAATAATCCATTTCAAAACCGAGAGGGAAGGAATTGATAGAACTTGGCTCGTTTGGAGTAGATATGTTCGGAGACGTATTGTCTATGTGTTAATTGTTTCGTTAATTTGATCGTTTATGTTTTTCCATATATTACGAGAGTTAGTATGGTGGAACCGCTAAATGAGTTAATTAGTCGAGCCTTTTCGCCGAGTTATTGATTGTCGTTGAATGAGTGTAAAACCGAATGCGATTTATTCTTGATTCCCTAGCATCTTTACCTTTGTGTCATTTATTATTGTTTTATGTTATTATTTTCGTTAATCATTTTCCAAACCTATCAAGATTAGAATGTTTAGGTTTTATTTTCTATTCTTGTGATTTCGACACCAATACTAGATTCTGAACAATCTTCCTCGAGAGATCGACCCGAGAAATGAATCATTCGATTCGGTGCTCGATAAATAAAAATAATTTGTCTACAACAAGTTTGGCGCCGTTGCTGGGGAAGGCAAATAGGATATATAGTTTTTGTGTTGATCTTATTTTCCGTATTTCTCTTAATTTTGTGATATTTGCTTAATTTCAGTGTTTCTCTTGATTTTGTTATTTTTCATTTCAATTGTTTTTATTTTTTGTAAAAATCGTTAAAAAAAATTATATATTTCTTGTTCTCGTGTGCTTTGGTTGTTTTTTTTTTCTTATGCGAGGTGTTTTACTTGAGGAGCTCCGATGGACCCGTACGGCTATTCTTATGCCGGAAGCTCATCTCGTGGATACCCCGACAACTACCTAGAGAAGATGCACTCATATGGAGGACCACCCTATCCGTATATGAGCTATTTGAATTCCTATTGCTATGACGGATACTCTACATCCCAAGGGTATGACCCTAGTCATTCTTACACGACATCTCAAGGAGGATATGATTCTTACACTCCAAATCACTACGAGACACCTTATTATCAACATTCATCTCCCGACTATCACCAAGAGGTTTTGACGAACACTCAAGAGGTACTTTCGAGCCTCCTATCAATCATAGAGGAGTTTCATAATTGGAGGATCATTCCCGTTCCATCCGTACGTCAAACTCAACTCACAAAGTTCGACTCGACCGTAGTTGCTTTCCTCAACTTGGACACATCTCATATTCTGCTTGGTAGATATTCTTCTCTATCGGCGAAAGTATGTCGAGAAAGTGCACGGTTAGAGGGTGAATTTCGAGCTATGGTGGAACAGTTTGCTTATCTCAAAGAGGCGAGCCTCACTCTCATTTATGATGGAACATAATCTCTCGACACGAGTAAGGACATCAGCGATTTGTATGTTAGAAGAATCCCCTCTCATGATGATCCGGGATTTCAAAAAACGTCAAACCTACATTTCGGTGATAGTGCAATCATTATCGATGAAAGCAAGTGTATGGATTCGGAGGAAGATACGGTGCATGGTGTGGGGAATAATTCATTGGAGGATTTGATTATGCGGAGTGAAGCTGAAGGGGCTCGAGATGATGATTGTGAGGAGAAGATAGTTCATGATGTCTTGGATGAGGTCGAGTCATTAAATGAGGTCATTGACCCAGAGTGTGGATTGATGAATGACTTGACTCATGATGTTGAGTACACCTCTGAGATGGAGTCGGTGATGACCGGGATGAATTCGATATGCTCTACAGCCATGTTCATAATTCCAGAGGTCGATCATAGGACCATGGTACGTAAACAGTTACATTTTCTCTTGATAGGTGTTGATATACGTGCTCGAACTCACAAGAACGTGGCCACGAGAGTCTACTTTGCCCGCCTCTGTTCCGTACTACCAACGAGACTACTGTTGGAGAATACAAAGGCGTGGCATGATCGTCACTTCTTTTTGGACCCTGGTTGATTTGTACAGGTTTCGTCAAGCTAATGACGTTAAACAAGCGCTTCTTGGGAAGCAACCTAAGTTTCATTTATTGCTTTCTTGTGTGTTTCGTTTATGCTTTTTATTTTATTTTTGAATAATTACAGTTTGGGAGTTTGGTGGTTTTTTTAGCAGGAAGTATCGAGGATCAGTTGATAATGGGCGAACGGTTTGCACATAAATGCTTATTTCATCGAGGCTACTTCGGTTTGCACACTCTTTTCTTTTTTTTTTTTT
>CACSLK010027624.1:9892332-9917296 GCA_902706635.1 Striga hermonthica | reverse complement strand
GTTATCCACATCAAATATTGGTGTCGTGTTCGAAAACAAGTCATTCTGGAGACGTTGGTTATTTTTTCCCTTTTGCCCCTATTTACTTCTATTTTCCTTGACTTCTTTAAACATATACAATTTTTCTTCAAAACGCAATGGTGCACGAAATATATGTTATCCACATCAAATAATGGTGACGTGTTCGAAAACAAGTCTTTCCGGAGACGTTGATAGTGAAGCATATATGATTATCTTTGAGAGTTGTCATTTTAAGGCCGAGTTGATATTTGAGGCATATGGTCGTACGGTCATTGGAATTCGACTCGATAGAGTTAAACATTTTGAAGCATGACTTATTTGAAACCGGTACCCATGTTCGTATTTTGCTTTTTTTTTCTCTTTGTTCGGGACGAACAAAGACTTAAGTGTGGGGAAGTTGTTGTGTCCATTTTTTGTTGCGATTTTCGTTATTGTTTTATTATTCTTTTTCCCCCATTTTAGGTCTTTAAGTTGGTTTTTAGTTCGTTTTGTGTTTTATTATGTATTTTGTTCCATTTTGGTTTTCTTTGTGTTTTTTGTATGTTTTTCCTGTTTTTTTTCTTGTTTTTCGTGTGCAGGTCGAAGGCACCATGAGGGAAATACATAGACCAGGCAATCATGGTTATGTAGATGGACTCGTTGGCTACACATAGGAGAAAACAGAATTTGATTTTGAGTTCGGATGAATCCGGACGGAACCAAAACGCGAAGGCGTGCAAGTTACTGACCCTTTAAAGGTTGGAAATCCTACATAATTTGTACTCTGGGCAAAAGTGTGGTTTGCAAGAAACATTGGATAGAGGGGTTCGTTAGCTACGCGTAGGAAATAATAGAACTCAATTCCGAGTTAGGACGAGCCCAAACGAGCCAAAACCGTGAAGTAGCGCAATGCAGTTTTTTCTTAGCGGAGCTAAGATACCTTAGTGGCGCTAAGAACCATTAGCGGCGCTAACCTTGCTGGCAGACAGCTGTTACCTCATTTTCTGGCCTATTTTCATGGTGATTGAGAGTGGGCGAAGACTTGGGACCGAATTTCCAGCCTAAAAATATGCTAATAATGCTAAGGAAGATGATCTACTCACTCTCTTCAAGTCTCTATATATCTATCATCATCCAACATCATTTGGCAACCCATAATTCACCATTTTTTCACCTTCCATGCATGCTTGAACCAATAGGGGTTCTTCCCCTCTTCCCTCTTCATTTTCTTCTTCTTTTTATTTTTTTTTTCTTTATATTGTATGTTGTATTTGGGAAGAAGCTTATATTGGAACTCAACACTTGAAGATTGAATTGTAAGTTTGTTTTCTCTTTTGATTAATTCATGAAAATGGTTGATTTGAGAGAAATGTGTTTTTATGTTGAATCAATTATGAGTTGCTAAATCCTCTAGCTAGGGGTAGGGGATAATCATTCGTTTGATCTCATTTATAAGCATGACGATAATTCGATCTTGACGAGTTGTTTTAATTATGAATTGATAAATTAAACTTGGTAAATTTTTATAACCTAAGAGTGACACTTAGGTTAATTTGTTGATATAATCAAAGAGTGACACTTTGATTTGTGCTTAAATATAGATTTGTTAAGTTAAAGTTTGTTAATTCTTCGAATTGCGACTTGTAGAACCAAAAGAGGAGGAGTTGTAGAAATAATCCATTTCAAAACCTAGAGGGAAGGAATTGATAGAACTTGGCTCGTTTGGAGTAGATATGTTTGGAGACGTATTGTCTATGTGTTAATTGTTTCGTTAATTTGATCGTTTATGTTTTTCCATATATTACGAGAGTTAGTATGGTTGAACCGCTAAATGAGTTAATTAGTCGAGCCTTTTCGCCGAGTTATTGATTTTCGTTGAATGAGTGTAAAACCGAAAGCGATTTATTCTTGATTCCCTAGCATCTTTATCTTTGTGTCATTTATTATTGTTTTACGTTATTATTTTAGTTAATCATTTTCCAAACCTATCAAGATTAGAATGTTTAGGTTTTATTTTCTATTCTTGTGATTTCGACACCAATACTAGATTCTGAACATTCTTCCTCGAGAGATCGACCCGGGAAACGAATCATTCGATTCGGTGCTCGGTAAATAAAAATAATTTGTCTACAACAATTACTCACGCCCTAGGGCTGGGTGGCCTCCTGTTTGGAACATTCCTCGCAGGTGGGCAAGTGTGAAGACCCAAACCCACCATGACTAAGGCCCTCGGGCTGGTGGTCGCTTGTTTAGAACATCCCTTGGGGTGGGTAGGTTGGTCGATTACTCACGCCTTAAGGCTGGGTGGCCTCCTGTTTGGAACATTCCTCGCGGGTGGGCAAGTGTGAAGACCCAAACCCACCATGACTAAGACCCTTGGGTTGGGTGGTAGCTTGTTTGGAACATCCCTTGGGGTGGGCAGGATGGTCGATTACTCACGCCTACGGGCTGGGTGGCCTCCTGTTTGGAACATTCCTCGCGGGTGGGCAAGTGTGAAGACCCAAACTCACCATGACTAAGGCCTCTGGCTGGGTGGTCGCTTGTCTAGAACATCCATTGGGGTGGGCAGGTTGGTCGATTACTCACGCCCTCGGGCTGGGTGGCCTCCTGTTTGGAACATTCCTCGCGGGTAGTCAAGTGTGAAGACCCAAACCAACCATGACTAAGGCCCTCGGGCTGGGTGGTATCTTGTTTGGAACATCCCTTGGGGTGGGCAGGATGGTCGATTACTCACGCGCTCGGGCTGGGTGGCCTCCTGTTTGGAACATTCCTCGCGGGTGGGCAAGTGTGAAGACCCAAACTCACCATGACTAAGGCCCTCGGGCTGGGTGGTCGCTTGTTTGGAACATCCCTTGGGGTGGGCAGGTCGGTCGATTACTCATGCCCTCGGGCTGGGTGGCCCCCTGTTTGGAACATTCCTCGTGGGTGGGCAAGTGTGAAGACCAAAGCCCACCATGACTAAGGCCCTCGGGCTGGATGGTCGCTTGTTTAGAACATCTCTTAGGGTTGGAAAGTGAGAAGGCAGGCCCTACACGACCAAGGCACATGAATCAGAGGAAACGCATGGAAGTGAGAATACGGAAGAAGTCCATCGAGGACGACAAGAACATTGGAATAGGCGGAGTGTCGAACCCAGAAAGCGGAGGCAAAGGTAAAGGTGTAAGAAGGAAACACATAGAGCGGCAAACCCATCATGTTTTAGGCCATGAGGCTGGATGGTCGCATACTTCGACCACCTCTGAAGGTGGGGCATGTGTTAAAATTTACAAAACCCATCATGTTTAAGGCCTTGAAGCTGGATGGTCACATGCTTCGACCACCTTTGAAGGTGGGGCATGTGTTAAAATTTACAAAACCCATCATGTTTAAGGCCGTGAGGCTGGATGGTCGCATGCTTTGACCACCTCTGACGGTGGTGCATGTGTTAAAATTTACAAAACCCATCATGTCTAAGGCCGTGAGGCTGGATGGTCACATGCTTCGACCACCTCCAAAGGTGGGGCATGTGTTACAATTTCTAAAACCCATCATGTTTAAGGCCGTGAGCCTGGATGGTCGCATGCTTTGACCACCTCTGAAGGTGGGGCATGTGTTAAAATTTACAAAACCCATCATGTTTAAGGCCGTGAAGCTTTATGGTCACATGCTTCGACCACCTCTGAAGGTGGGGCATGTGTTAAAATTTACAAAACCCATCATGTTTAAGGTCGTGCGGCTGGATGGTCGCATGCTTCGACCACCTCTCAAGGTGAGGCATGTGTTAAAATTTTCAAAACCCATCATGTTTAAGGCTGTGAGGCTGGATGGTCGCATGCTTCGACCACCTCTGAAGGTGGGGCATGTGTTAAAATTTACAAAACCCATCATGTTTAAGGCCGTGAGGCTGGATGGTCGCATGCTTTTACCACCTCTGAAGGTGGGGCATGTGTTAAAATTTACAAAACCCATCATGTTTAAGTCCGTGAGGCTGGATGGTCGCATGCTTCGACCATCTCCAAAGGTGGGCGTGTGTTAAAAGTTTTATGTGAGGGGTGCAATGTATGTGTGGTGCATGTTATAGTGAATTCCCGGGTAGCCAATCGAGTATAGAGCAAACACACCAGCATAATTAATGGGAAGAACCGTTGAAAAGGCATGTAAGAATATCAAGTCAGCTCATTCAAAAGATCATCGACAACAAATCTAATTAAGCAAAACATTTGCACTCCAATAGATCACGAAAGATTGTCAAAAGTACATAGCTCAAATTCAAAAAAGATAAAGCGAAAAATACAAAGCTAAATCTAAGGAGGAGGAGCTGCGGTCGTGTCGGTGTTGCTCATGTTGGCATTTGGCTCAGGTGGATGGCTGGTCCTGGAGGTCGAGTCACAAGCTGCATTATGACGACGTTGTCGAATAGACTTGGTCAACGTGGCCAGAATCAGAGCTGGAGGAGTTATACCATCAAGCAGAGCATAAATTTTCTTCAAGGTGTCTGATCAAGCCAGAGTCCTTTCGAACAGCCCTGACCACCACTCGTGCTCAGGCGTCAAGTTAGGATCGCCTTGGAAGCTGGAAGGAACCTTGGGCAAGGCCTCTCAGATAGCCCCAGGGTCGAGCTGCTCGAAATCATCCTCGGTGATCTGCTCGCCGGCCTTCTGAAGGGCGAACTGAAAACAGTCCACCCCAAAATCTTGCACCTCCTTCAAAAATTATGGTGACTTCATAAAGTCAGCCACCACTTGTGCTTGGTACTCGCGAAGGAAGAACTGCCCAGTAGTTGTGCCCCACAACATTTGCCGAGTTCGAAGAGCCGCAGCATCAGCGTAGCATTTACATTGGCTGGCGTGGGCAGCCCTCTCTTTGGCCAGGGTCGCCTCCAACTCAACTCGAGCAGCCTCTGCCTGTGTTCGAGCACCCTCCACCTGGGCTCGAGCAATTTATGCTTGTTCTCGAGTGGCCCGCTCCTAATCGAGCGCCGCCTCCTTCTCCTTTAGCGCGGTTTGTTTTTCGGCCACAACAACCTCCTTTACCGCGAGGACGGTTTCTCTCTCCGCGAGAGCTTTATCCTTCTTTGCGAGCTCTCCGTCAAGGGATTTAATCTTGACTTCAAACTCGGTCTTCTGCTCGGTTTGCGTCTCGCGGAGCTTGTCATTGTGCTTCAGGAGAGTCGAGTTCTTGTCCTGCAGAAAGCCAAGAGCGCCATCGAGACTCTTTATCGACTTCCCAGAGCTGTCTCGAGCCTCTTTGGCCATGGGCAAAAACTGGACCAAGCTCTATCAACAAAGATAGTAAAACAATTTAATCCACGTGTCGATAAAGGTTGGTAGGAAAGAATCATTACACATTTAAAGACAGGTAATACCTGGGCAAGCCATTGCACGAGCTGCTCGCCAACCTCGGGCAAAGTGGCGCTAGCCTTTTTGCGGTCGTCCTCGAGGAGGGCACCCTCGAGGCGCTCGGCCACCTCGTTCACGGGGGCCGATAGCAGGGAGGTAGATTTTAGGGCCAGCGGGTCAGGCCAAGAATGCTGGCATGCCCCTGTTTCCAAACCATCTCGCCCTGATCGGTGCGGGAGCGCATCCCCAGCGCCACCTCGGGCCCAGTGTCATCTTGACCGCCAGACTCGACCAGTGCCTTGGTCGAACCAGCGGAGTGGGTCTTGGAAGATTGTTGGTCGAGGGGAGGTTTTTCTTGAGTCTTGGTTTTGGACGAGGCAGTGGGTTTAGAGGATTTATCCGTGGCCTTGGAGGAAGTGGCACTTTGGAATTGGAAGCTCGATGGTCAGTTTTTTGGTGGCGGTTGTCGGTTCTTTGGCGGTCATCGGTTTTTTGGCGGTCGTCGGTTTTTTGGTGGCGGCTGTCAGTTTTCTATTGGCGATCGGCGGCTTTTGTTTGGCGATCATCAGCTTGGGAGGTGGTCGAGGACTTAGTGGTGGTGGCCGAGGTAGAAGTCTTACCAGGAGGAGGTGGAGGAGTTTGGCGAGTTTGTTGCTGTTGTTGTCGTTGTTGATGTTGTTGCTGTTGTTGTTCCTTCGACGGTGGTGGAGGAGGCGGTGGAGCCTCTCGCGGGGGCGATCGCTGTTGCAGTTCTGGTCGAGATCCGCCAGAAGTGGCGACCCCTCAGCTTGGCCTCCGGTCGAGCCAAAGGTAGCCCCGGTCTTCTTTTTAAGAGGAGTTTTCCTCGGACGAATGTTGAAGCTGGGCACCTCTGCAAGAAAGTAATAAAAAGATTAGAACCGACATTAACAGAGGATAATTAAAACAAACACCGAGGGATGCCGAAACATCCGAGTAATCTGGTCGAAGGTTACCTGATCATCCTCGATCCGGATAAGATCGAGGATCTCGTCACTAGGGAGAGGACAAGTTTTGTGGGTAAGAATACCACAGTAGTGAAGAAACTTTTCGTCCTTAAGAAGTATTTCGGATGCAACGGACTTGGAATTCCAAGTGTGGATCCGTTGGTCGAAGAGGGGGCTTGGAGGAGGAGCTGAGGCTGCCTCTTGGGAAACCTCCTTGACCCAAGGAATGGAAGGCCAAGTGAAAGGGACAGTGGGCTGGACAAAAATTAATTTGTCACTCCACTTAGGGATATTGGAAGGAATGTCATTGATGAAGTGAGCGTAATTGCGGCTCTTAAGGTAGAGGCCTCGATATTGTTTGGAAGGGGCCTAGCAGTAATGAAAGAAGGCTAGGTCAAATTTACCTAGATGGACGCGACAAAGGATGATAAAAGTGGTCATAAAGAGAATGGCGTTGGGGGGGAGTTGATGCAGAGAAGCGAGAACCACTCGCAAATTCGAAGTAGCTCGGGATTCAGAGGGAAACGGAGGGCAAGTTTAAACTGAATCTCGAAGAAAGTATAATAGTCTTTGGGTGGACGATCATATTTGTCAGCAGAAGAAGAACAAAGAAACGACCAACCGCTGGGGTGGCCGATCTTCTCTGGAGAATACCAATCATGGGAGAGAGAAGGACGCTTTGTGGAAGTTTTACGGGGGTTATTGGTCGAAGCTTTATTGAGAGAAGGGTTTGAAGCACCAGGTCGAGAGGAAGAAGGCGGAATGGTCGAAGAGGGAGGAGAAGTGGGCTGAGGAGAAATGACTTCGTCAACCTCTGACTCGTCTAACTCGCCAAGGCCAGGTCAAAGACGGCGGAGGGGAATGTTATCCATAGTATCTCTGGAGTTAGAAGAAGCAACGCGGGCTGTAAAAATGATGGTGGGGACGGTCTCGTCGGAGCGATGATCGAGAGAGGAACAGCCTCAAGTGCAGAGGGTAGTATTTGAATTGAACCAGAGGAAGCGGTCGAAGAGGGAGATGGAGGTGCAGGATCTGAAAAAAGAAAAACAAAACTGAAGTCAAAAGGGGAAAAAACTTTCGAGAGGGGTGGAACTTCAAAAAAATTAGGGTTCTACGAGGAGGGTGATTTCGAAAAATTAAAGAGGGAAAACAAAAACATCAGGATTTTTGGAGAAGGAAGCAAAATTCACAGAGATTAAAAAGCGAACACAGACACCCAACATACAAATTCAAAATACTCAATCAACAAACTTCAGACACCCAATTTAAGAAATTCAAAATGCAAAATCTCAGATACAGGAAACGAAAAATCAGATGAGGAGCAACTTACTCATAATCGCAGAAGGGAGAACTGGGAAAGCTCAAACACTGCAGGAGAAATCGCCGAAAGATTTAGGGTTTTTTGCAGAAGAGATTTTGAGTACACAAGAGTTAAAATTTGCAAAAGTGGAAAAATCAGAAAATTTTCTAAGTGTGGATTTTATACTTGGGAAAGTTAAAGGGTGGGAAGATGAAGACCGTTAAATTAAAGCCAGATCTAATGGTGGTAAGCATTAACTCACGCGGCACTCAAAGCAGGCGCGTTATGCGAGGAGGCGCTATCATTAATGTGCCTGACAAGGTCGGCAGACGCGACGCGTGGCAGAAAAGTAAGTGCGACAGAAAGGACATATAGCAGGTGACTTTATTTCGGGCAATTAATGAAATATTATTTGAAATAGTGGGCAGGAAACTCGCAAAGTGGTCGATATCTGTCATCATGCCATCGAGGAATGCGAGGAACACAAATTCACTCTTAGATCGAGTCACCTAGACTTGACCAGAGTGGGGGGGACTAGATGATATAGGATATCATGCCTACCAGGCTAAACCGGTTTGTTGAACCGATCGAAGAGGACGTAACTGAACCAAGTGGAGGAAGATCGAGCAGTCAAACAGTCGACCAGTTAAACACTCGACCAGTCCATGACTCGACAAGATAAGCGATCGAGCAATTTTGTCGACTTCAACAGGTCGACCACTTCGAGGACTTAACACTACACTGATCGACCTAGCCACAGGCGCGTGAGAGAGCCTCTAACCGAATTTCAGGAGAATATTTATACCATGTGCAGAGGGACACGTGTCGAGAATGCAGTGGTTGATAGCAATAACCACCTCTGACAGCCTACCCCATGTGCAGGAGGACACGCGTCCAAAGATTATTGGTGCAGACGATAGTGGCGATGGCTACCTCATACACACGCATATTTTGTGTGTACGGACAGGCAGTTAGGGCAGACAGCTCACCAAATCCGGGCAGCCCTAGGTCAGGTATCTCACCCCTATATAAAGGGGGTGAGCCTTTCTTCTTCAACACGATTTTTCCATTATTCACTTCAGTATACTCATACACATATTGACTTAAGCATCGGAGGCTCTTCACCAGATGCAACCCCTGGTGTGAAAGTTACTTTCAGGTTTCCGACGTTCTACCAGTGAGGACGAGAATCGATCTATTCTGAACCGGACCAGGGCGTTCACGCTTGCATTATGATACCTCCAAGTCGACGCATATCAAAGACTGTTTTTCCTCCTTAAAAAGGGTTATGGTAAAATCTTTTAAGGAAGATAGTCGAGTCTGGGGAAAGCACATCGTGGAGTGCAGAGCCACCTTCACTTTTGATATTCATTCAATGTATCTTTAGAAGCTCATTTATGACTGTCGGCACGATTAGCTGCTTGAACCGAGAGCTAACGAGATGGCCGACCCTGTTCGTCAGAAGAGTCCAATGAGCTAAGAGTTCATTACTCGATAGTGACCGTTGGGATTGGGATTGTTCCTGGCTGAAGAACTAATCCTTGTTTCTTTGGGAAGTTTTCTAATACTCTATCGTTGTGGTTCGCTGGAGATTGTGCTGGAAGGTGGTGGACTTGGAACTCGATTATGCCTTAACTAAATTTGAAACCCTCGAAACTGTTGGAGTTGTTCTATACCTACATGATGAGGAAAAATCATTTTTGATTAAACCACAAACTGTCGTCGATCGAAATTTTTTGGAAAACTCCTTTCATTCCGATTACCTTGGAGATGTTTACCATGGAGAATTTATTTTCAATACCTTGAACCTGTAGCCACGCGACGTGGTGGCCGAGCACGCACGATCGTGCAGAGAGACGGGAGGCTTGCGTGCGGCCGGACGTTGACTCGCATGCGAACTGTAGCCGCCATCACTGTACGCACGAACTCCCCAGGCCAGTGTATACGGCCAACCGTCGATGGTTTTCCTGAGCTGTTGAAACTGTTTCATACTAGAATACTTGGTTATTCTTTTGAACCTTGAATCGATGATTTCGGATTGAGGAGTGTAGTCAATGAGTCCCTATGCTTTATTTGAGAGTTTCTCGAGTGGGAAAATTGGGAATGTCGTATTGCAATTGGTCAATCCTTATGTTTGCACATAAGGGCTGCGTTCGACTCGTGGAGTCAATATCGTATGGGTATGAGCATCTAGGGTGTGCTGTATACCGTGTCATAGTCTCTGATGAAGACACTCGGTCCTTGATAAAATCGTGAGCAAGTTATTAGTATGACTCGAATATGACACTGAAACTTGGCGTCACATGTCCACCTTGTTGGTGAGATAGTCGGAGTACGCTTGCAATACACCGAACGACCTGTTGAGGTATTGTGGGTTGTTAGGGACGAAGTTAATTGTTGACATCTATGGGTATAGGCCAAGCTGGACCGGGTCCCTTGCAAGAGGATGCGCGCCTGACCTCAGGCAGGATTGATCACCCTCCCATGCAATAAGGTAAACATATGAGGATAGGGTGAGTCTGATTGAGTTATGTATGTAAGTGTATGATTTTCGAGTGTAGGGCGATAGGACTCATGCGAGCAGAAGCGGAATCCGGAGGAGGTATCCGAACTTCATGATTGAAAATTTCTGCTCGAGTAGGTCGTTTTCTTTTAGATGCGTGTTCTTTCGTATATCCGAGGACAGAAATTTTTAAAGGAGGATAGATTGTAACGCCCCGTTCGATTTAAAGATTTTTTTTTTCGGAATATTCTATTTATCGAATATTATTTATAAAGTTATATTTATTTTATTAGTCGCGTTGTCGACTTAAATAAAAAGTTGGAGTACTCGATCGTTTTATTGAAAAAAATTTGTTGTTTGGCGATTTCGGTTTAATCGTGTAGTTCGAATTATTTGATTTATTCTCGATTATTATTATTATTATTATTATTATATTATTAATATTATTATTATCCTATTATTTGTCTAAATGATTAATTGCCTTATTATGATATAAATAAGTATTATATGTGTTATATATATATATATATATATATATATATATATATATATTTATTTGTCCGATTAATTTATTTGTATCGTTCGTTCGCCGGGCTTCGTAAATTTATTTATGTGTTAAACCAAGTAGAGAGCCCGTGCGTCCTGGAAACCCGCGGGGTCAGCTCGTTAACCGTGCCCATCGGCCCGATCTATCGGTAAAATTTTTCAGTTCATTCGGATATTTATTTCTGGCTCTTTCTACCATTTAATTCCCAGCCCAAATGATTCAAAGTGTGTTGGCCCATTTCCTTGGAAAAATATTTTAGTCCAATGTGATGTATTATTTAGGTCCAATGATTCAACTCTTTGGCCCAAGTGAAGCTATAATTTTCAGCCCAAATTTTTTACATCAAACTTGGCCCAAAGGATATACTTTCGGTGGCCCAAATGGAGTAAAGAAGGAGCAGCTTGTCTCCTTGCAATTTCGACTAGGTCTCAGATTCTTGATTCGTTTCGATTTTTCTGTCAAATTCTTCTCGCACATTCGCTCAATAATCTCTCTTGATGAACTCTCTCTCTAACTCATCGTTGTACAGAGGAAAGAGAAGGAAAAATCTCTCACACCTATCGCCATCGCTTTCTTCCATAACCGATCGTCGCCCCCTGTTTCGCTCCTCGCGAGACCACCGGCGGGTCGAGCACCACCAGCGGTGAGGATGAGCCACCAGCGGTGAAGGCAATCATCCCCGGTGAGTTCCCTACCCCGTGAGCAGTAGCACGCCTGCAACTCCTCGATTGCAGCTCCACCGCCATCTTGCTATCATCTTCACTGCCATCATAAACTGCGATCACCATCATCTGTCTCTTAATTTCTGACTTGCTGCTCGCCAAAGCAATAACTGGGTGAACCCCTCCACCCTCGAGCGCCGTTCACCCCTGCAACTTCCGGCGATTTTCAGCCCTTGCGCCGGTGAGCCTCCTCGCGTCCCAGCAGACCACCATCACCGTCGCCATAATTGAATCATCATCATCATCACCCGCATCCACCAAGAGCAGCTTCCTTCCAAGAACGCCGAGCAGAAACAGACCATCTACACCCGTCGGGTCCCGTCGAGTCCTGTCGTAGTGCCGAATGTAGCCGTCGGGTCCCTTCGAGTCCTGTCGGAGTGCTGAACATAGCCGTAGAGTCCCGTCAGAGCACACGTACGGTCCGTTCGACCCTTGCCGCTATTCCTCTTGCGTTTTCGTTCAGTCGCTCGGCCGTGAACCACCGAAGCTTGCTGCCCGCCGTTTGTTGTTGAAATTGTCGTCCCCGCGTGCCGCCCTGTTCCCGGGCATGATCGCAGCAGCCGTGAACCTTCGTCACGACCGTCGCAGTGACCAGTAACCTCCGACGAGCCCCGGTTCCCGCTCGGCCGAAGACTCGGAACCCGCCAACCGCTCCGTCGGTGCGCGACAGAAAGGACCGAGCTTGCGAGTGCAGGGGAGGTGAATTTAAGGGAGCCCTCGTACTACGAAAGTGCAGGCTAGTAAAAACAGGCAATTTATGCCACATAGAGGAAATAGATTAATCCGTCGGTAATAGCCGCTGCTCCTCCTCCGCGAGACGAGGCAAAGCTGTCGAGCTCACTGTCGTACCGTTCCTTTCGTTCCAATTTCGAACGTGTCCCGAGAATGGTACCTAAGCTCGAACCCCGTCTCGTTTAACTCCCTGATTTATGTTATGGTGTTATATTGTGTGTTAATTTGTTGAACAATTGAGTTTCGAAATGATTACGTGCCTTAGATAAGTGTTTGTGAAACTATTGATATAAAATTGCCTTTTTGGATATCAAAATGATTGCTGTCACTTTAAAAAATTGTCGAACTGAGCTTAATGTATTATTTTCCGTGGAAGTGTTGTGGATTATTGGACTTAAGAATGTCCTTGACGCAACGACTTTGGCCTTGTGTCGTTTCGATGTGTATATTGTAAAATATGAATTTTTAAAAATCATGCTGCAGCCCGTTTTTGCTAAAATCACCATAATTCGTGTAGTGCTCCAAAAATTCTGATTTTTTGGATATGTGGTTATTGCTATTATATTACTTGTAGTTAAAATTTGGGATTTTAATATGGTCTGTAGCTTCGTCAAAAACCGAAAACCATTTATGGGCTGTTTCGTAATAAATTCATATAAAATCGAGTTCTTGTCCAAAAAGGCAAATTTTTGGATATGTTGTTGTTCTTCATGATATCTTGCCGCAGTAGAAATTTTAAATTTAAATTCGGATTGTAGCTATTTTAAATCAATTAATTCGATTTCTGGTCAGATTTTTCTTAAATTATTTAAAATGGTTAGGAGCATGTTTAGGGACTTTCTTGTAGTGAGAATGTGTGTTTTCCAGTCTTTTATATGTTGTAAAACTTTGGATTGAAAATTCCAAGCCTAACTCCATATGGTCCCATTCTTATAAATTTTGAACTAGTCCGTTTAACCATTTTTGGGCACCGTTTGGCCTTGTTGGCAAAACCTTGACCCGTTGACCCTGTTTTCGTGTAAAATCTTCGTTGCCTGCTTTTATATGATTTATTGATTGGTTGGTCGAGTCAAGGAGTCGTCCTAATGTTCCAACTCCACAACTTCCACGAGTTTCTTAGTTGATATGATTCGACTAAGTATAATTCTCGTTATCTGTGTAAGAGTCGAGATAGTTGCTTATGGGACTGTCTTGAATTATGTAGGTGTCTGACGAGCAGTGTCTCAACCACCTACGACTTTCCGGTTATTTGCTTTATCATTCGTCACCAGGTAGGTTTTATTTAAATTGCTATGCCTTAAATGTTATTACTGTTTATTTTCTGGTATGATCAAAGTATGCATGTGGACTATATAGCTTTCGATGTGAGCTGTATCGGCCATCGAACGGTTATCCCCGACTACGATGTTGTGCCTTTTATAGGCAGTCTCCTCATTTCGTTGTAAGGCCACATTGAGGGGCATTCAGTATGGTATCATTGTACGGTCATATTGAGGGGCATTCGGTACGGTGTCATTGTAAGGCCACATTGAGGGGCATTCAGCATTTACTCTTACTAGTATGGGATTCGATGTAAGGCCACATTGAGGGGCATTCGTTGTAAGGCCATTTAGTAGTCTTAGTCTATTGATATAGGTGTGCACATGAGAGTGATTATTGATTATTGATGGGAGATGGGATAGATTAATGGTTCGTATACATGCTGAGACCATACCTTTGATTATTGGTACTGTTTATTATTGAGGTTAACATTTATTGCATAACGGTGAGCAATATTGTTTCCTTTTGTGCTCATCCCCACCTGCTCTTCATGGATGCAGGTTAGTGTTGCTGGCACGACAGAGGGAGGCGAGTGGTGGTCATATTACTGTTTTTATTTCCGCTGCTTTGAACCGCTTAGTATTATTTATGAACTTCTAATTTATGTTGAGAACTGGATAATTGATAGGGAGTCTACTCCCTAGTAATTATGAATTTGAGTAACCCAGTTTTGGGAGTTGATGTTATTGATGAACCCGGTTTGGGTGTTGACTTGATTATTAAACCCGTTTGGGAGATCCATTTATGATATGATTGGAATTTTTTTTGGAAATGAGTAACGCCTCAAGTATTTTGAAATAAATTTCAAAAAATTTATTCTAATTTTCGTCAATAAAAGTGGGGCGTTACAGTTTGATATCAGAGCCAGTCTGCGGTTCTGTAGACTGGTCTAAGTATTGATTATGTGATTATATGCTTTGACCTTATGTTATGACCATTCGCTCTCGTCGTGCCGCGCCAACTCAGGTATGCATACCTAATTGATTTATAGATGATTATGCAATAATTGATTATTGATATGAAATCGGGGCTTAGGAATTTATCCTTCTGCTTTTAAACATTTTTGAACTCTAGACTAGTGGTGAACTTAGTTGTATGAACCTGAACTCTAGCGGTATAGAGTTATGTTCCGACTTGAGAAATTGGATGTTTGGAAATTCGATATAATGTTATCCAGTTAAACTCTGTTTATAGCAGTGCTCTCGCTATAAGACTTGATGTCCTCAAGTGAGGACCCTTCGCAATGCCATCTCGAAAGGATAAGGCTTAAGTGAAAGGAGCAGATGACGAAGTGTCCTAGTCGTTTGGTTATTCGGGAGTCTGTAACCGTTGTCGATTGGACCATTAGATGCGTGATTGGAACCCAGTCAAAGGCGATAATGACTTACCCTTTTGCGAAAATCCCCTTCAGTATATTAAGCCGCGAGCAATTTCCTAGCAGCAGCAAGACTTACTGGGAACAACTTGAACGAGGAAGGAGTCGGTGAATCGTGGACTCGTGGATGCGAGACAACCTTGTTCCATTTTTGAATTCTTGTTTTTTGAATTCTTGTCTTTTTATAGCCTTTTGCAAACCCTTGCCTTTTTGGTATGGCAAGTAATTTTGAATTGTGCTTGAAGCTTCCTTCGTTATCCAATTTTCGTGTTTTCATAATTCGCTTGATCTTCCCCTTCCTGGCATGGAGCTTCAAACAGAATTGAGTATTGGTATTTTTATTGATCCTTGTCTTTTAAAACATGTTTTGTGATACCTCCAAGTCGATGCATATCAAAGACTGTTTTTCCTCCTTAAAAAGGGTTATGGTAAAATCTTGTAAGGAAGATAGTCGAGTCTGGGGCAAGCACATCGTTGAGTGCAGAGCCACCTTCACTTTTGATATTCATTCAATCTATCTTTAGAAGCTCATTTATGACTGCCATCACGATTAGCTGCTTGAACCGAGAGCTAACGTGACGGCCGACCCTGTTCGTCGGAAGAGTCGAATAAGCTAAGAATTCATTATTCGGTAGTGACCGTTGGGATTGGGATTGTTCCTGGCTGAAGAACCGATCCTCGTTTCATTGGGAAGTTTTCTCAAACTCTATCGTTGTGGTTCGCTGGAGATTCTGTTGGAAGGAGGTGGACTTGGAACTCGATTATGCCTTAATTAAATTTGAACCCCTTGAAACTGTTGGACTTGTTCTATACCTACATGATGAGGAAACATTGTTTTTATTAAACCACAAACTATTGTCGATCGAAATTTTGTGGAAAACCCCTTTCGTTCCGATTACCTTTCAGATGTTTACCATGGAGGATTTCTTCTCAATACCTTGAACTTGTAGCCACGCGAAATTATGGCCGAGCACGCACGATCGTGCTGAGAGATGGGAGGCTTGCGCGCGTGATGTGGAAGTGAGTTTCGAGCCCCGATGACGAGAAGGTCCACGAGCCGAGACGACCTGAGGCAGCTGAAAATAGGGCCAAAATGATGCACGCATGGCCTAAAAGACGGGTACGAGCTCGTATGCGATGTCGCGAATGGAGGTGCGCGAAGGCACGCGAGAAGATGGTCCATAGGCATACGATGTTCGGGCACAAGAAAGGGCGCATTCAAGAAGGGCGCGCACACGTGCATTGGCGTAGTCGCGCATGGCGCTTGGAGGTTAGGCGAAGTGGCGTGCAGGGAGAGGTTGTTGGGTGGATGGCGTGCGAGGGGGGTTGTTGCGGATGGACGGGCGCGCATCGAGCGATGGGCTATGCGCGGGCATTGGGCGCGCTGGACGACGAGCGTGGGGCGCAAGGCGACACGCGCGAGGCTAAAGGCAAGACTAGTGTGGCAAGTCTAATCCTCGTAGGAATAGGCAAGGCACGAATACTAATCCCCGCAGGAATAGGAAAAGCATTTGAGTGCCGGAACGCCAGTGCAAGATCGGTGACGGGAGTAATCCTCGGAAGATCAGGAAACGTAACCGGGAGCATATTCCTAGTAAGAATAGGAATAGTGGATATGGGCTTGAGGCATGGTCCTACAAGGAATAGGAATGGCGCATGCGGGGCGCAAGGCCTTAAGCCTCGAGGCGAGAGGACATGCACGCATGGGCGGAGGCGGCGCGACCCTAGTCCTCGAGGACTAAGGCAACACGCGGGTGGCTAAGGCATGGGTGCGGCCGAAGGTATTTAGGGCGCATGACTTGGAGTTCAAGACTTTGGATTGGAGTGCAAGTGAAGCAAGGATAATTATAGTAGTATTAGGATTTTATTACCATGTTGCTTTTCATTATAGAATTAGGATATCTAATTAGCTTAGGCTTAGATTTATTTTATGCACCTATAAATAGGGGTATCCCATAATTGTTTTGAGAAGTCCGGAATTGATGAGTGAGTAGAAAAGGAACGTTGTTCAAATCGTGTGTTAGGATTCGTGAGAGTTCGATCATGCAATCGAATTAGTGAGGCTAAGACCCGAGCTAGTTCAAAATCAAGGGAGCAAGGCTAATTACCGAGTAAACTCAAGTATCGTGAGAGAGTTAGGCTAATAACCGAGTCGATCACACCTATCAGTCGAGAGCAAGTCGTGGCGAGGCTGTGTTCGAGGCAAGCGAGTGGAACAAAACACACGATCCTTCATCATTGGTGCTTTCTTTGAGAGTGATTGATTGTGTGTTTCGTTAAACTTTTCCTATCCCATTCTTTTTCTTTTTGTCCGATTTTTTTCCTCCTCTTGTTCGAATTTTTCGAATTTTTTCTTCTTCTTTTTCGAAATTTTTCGAAAAAAAAAGTGAGTCATGTTTTTCATGCCATTGGATGAGATGGATTTGGAGGATCTTGAATATCTCGAAGGTTTGGAGAGGGAATTAACCCCTTGGGAACAAAAATATTTGGAGGAGTTGCACGAACGAAGAGATCTCGAGAAGAAGCTAGAACGACAACTCAAGATCATGGAGGAAGAGCAGCAAGCCGAGGCCGATGAGAAGTTCCCAGAATCATGCGAGCAATAAGCCGAAGTGGTTGAGGTCGAGGAAAAGATCTTGCTCGTGGTCGAAGAGGGCCTTGGCAAGGAGACGAACGTGGAGGACGAGGAGAGCAATGTCAAGAGTGCGGGCTTGGTCGAAGTTGTCAAGGACAGTGAGGGCGATACGCGCAAGGGTCTTGAGATTGAAGATGAAGTGCCGATGTTTGGATGGTCGAGGATGAGTCCTTGAGGACAAAGACATTCTCAAAGGGGGCAGAAATGATGAGGAAGTGGGTTTCGAGCCCCGACGACGAGAAGGTCCACGAGCCGAGACAACCCGAGGAGGCTGAAAATAGGGCCAAAATGTTGCACGCATGGCCTAAAAGACAGGTACGAGCTCATATGCGAGGTCGCGCATGGAGGTGCGCGAAGGCACGCGAGAAGATGGTCCATAGGCATACGATGTTCGGCGCAAGAAAGGGCGCATTCAAGAAGGGCGCGCACACGCGCATTGGCGTAGACGCGCATGGCGCTTGGAGGTTAGGCGAAGTGGCGCACAGGAGGAGGTTGTTGGGTGGATGGCGTGCGAGGGGGTTGCTGCGGATGGACGGGCGCGCATCGAGCGATGGGCGATGTGCGGGCATTGGGTGCGCTGGATGACGAGCGTGGGGCGCAAGGCGACACGCGCGAGGCTAAAGTCAAGACTAGGGTGGCAAGTCTAATCCTCGTAGGAATAGACAAGGCACGAATACTAATCCCCGCAGGATTAAGAAAAGCAGTTGAGTGCCAGAACGCGCGTGAAAGGTCGGTGACGGGAGTAATCCTCGGAAGATCATGAAACGTAACCGAGAGCATATTACTAGTAGGAATAGGAATAATGGATATGGGCTCGAGGCATGGTCCTACAAGGAATAGGAATGGCGCATGCGGGGCGCGACGCCTTAAGCCTCGAGGCGAGAGGACATGCACGCATGGGCGGAGGTGGCGCGGCCCTAGTCCTCGTGGACTAAGGCAACACGCGGGCAGCTAGGGCAAGGGGGCGGCCGAAGGTATTTAGAGCGCATGACTTGGAGTTCAAGACTTTGGATTGGAGTGCAAGTAAAGCAAGAATAATTATAATAGTATTGGGATTTTATTACCATGTTGCTTTTCATTATAGAATTAGGAAATCTAATTAGCTTAGGCTTAGATTTATTTTATGCACCTATAAATAGGGGTATCCCATCATTGTTTTGAGAAGTCCAAAATTGATGAGTTGAATAGAAAAGAACGTTTGTTCATCCGTGTGTTAGGATTCGTGAGAGTTCGATCATGCAATCGAATTAGTGAGGCTAAGACCCGAGCTAGTTCAAAATCAAGGGAGAAAGGCTAATTACCGAGTGAACTCAAGTATCATGAGAGAGTTACGCTAATAACCTAGTCGATCACACCTATCTGTCGAGAGCTAGTCGTGGCGAGGCTGTGTTCGAGGCAAGCGAGTGGAACAAAACACACGATCCTTCATCATCGCAGCCGGACGTTGACTCGCATGCGAACTGTAGCCGCCATCACCGTACGCACGAACTCCCCAGGCCAGTGTATACGGCCAACCATTGATGTTTTTCCTGAACTGTTGAAACCATTTCATACTAGAATACTTGGTTATTCTTTTGAACCCCTTTTGTCCGAACCTTGAACCAAGAGCTCCAAGTCCCAATAAATGTGTGTAAATCCTTAATCGATGATTTCGGATTGAGGAGTGTAGTCAATGAGTCCCTATGCTTTATTTGAGAGTTTTTGAGTGGGAAAATTGGGAATGTCGTATTGCTATTGGTCTATCCTTATGTTTGCACATAAGGGTTGCGTTCGACTCGTGGAGCCAATATTGTATGGGTATGAGCATCTGGGGTGTGCTGTATACCGTGTCATAGTCTCTGATGAAGACATTCGGTCCTTGATAAAATCATGAGCAAGTTATCAGTACGACTCGGATACGAGACTGAAACTTGGTGTCACGTGTCCACCTTGTTGGTGAGATAGTCGGAGTACGCTGGCAATACACCGAACGACCTGTTGAGGTATTGTGGGTTGTTAGGGACGAAGTTAATTGTTGACACTCATGGGTATAGGCCAAGCCAGACCAGGTCCCTTGCAAGAGGATGCGCGCCTGAGCTGGGGCAGGATTGATCACCCTCCCAATGCAATAAGGTAAACATATGAGCATATAGGGCTAGTTGGATTGAGTCATGTATGTGAGTGTATGCTTTTGGAGTGTAGGGCGATAGGACTCATGTGAGCGGAAGCGGAATTCGGAGGAAGTATCCGAACTTCATGATAGAAAATTTCTGCTCGAGTCTGTCGTTTTCTTTTAGATGCGTGTTCTTTCGTATTTCCGAGGACAGAAATTTTAAGGAGGATAGATTGTAACGCGCCGTTCGATTTATAGATTTTTTTCGGAATATTCTATTTATCGAATATTATTTATAAAGTTATATTTAAGGAGGATAAATTGAAATGCCCCGTTCAATTTATTTTATTTATTGACTCACCTAGGTTGTCGGTCGAACCGCCTCATGTCGATTGCGTGAGAGTTTGGACATCTCGATTGCCTTTGTCTTCAAGAACCGGATCGACCTAACAAAGCGCTGGGGCGGAGTGACGATGGTCGCGTGTCCCAACTTCCGATATGCCACAAACCAGTGCCTTGAATCGTCGATAGGTGTCTGGAGGTTCACAAACCGCACCCCTCTAAACGAATTACAATAGAAATCTAGAATAAATCTAAGATAAAGTGTTAGAACAAAAGTTCAGATTTTTATTGAAATTTGATGCCCCAAAATAACATGGGGAAGGGCCTTTATATAGGCACTAACTAGATCTAATCCTAACCAAACTATAACTCTAATAAAGCAATAAAATATTAAATAACCTAAGCAAAATAGATATCATAGCATAATAAAGAAACTAAATAACTAGGGATCTTGAACTTCTCTTGCACTCCAAGACATCCCCCTTAGCCGCCCTGCGCACCGCCCTCGCCTTGCCCTAGTCCTCGAGGACTAGGGCACTGCCTTTCCGCGCGCGTGCATGCCTGCCTGGCGTGTCGCGCGCGCCAACACTACTGGTTGCCCCTTGCACGTGTGGACCCCGCCTGGCTTGCCGCATGCCTCGAGGCATGAGAATTCGGTGCCTGCGCGTGTACCGCGCCCGCGCGCCTAGCGCGTGCCTCCGTCCACAGCATCCCAGTCGCTCGTGTTGCCTCCACTGCCAGCATCCGCTGCGCCCGTCGCTTGCGCGCCCTCGTGCTGGCCATTTTCACGCTCCTCACGCGCATTACCGTCCAGGGCTTGCATCTTGCCCGTAGCCTGTGCTAGCCTTTTGTGTGCGTGATAAGCGCGACTCGCGGCGTTCTTATGCTGCCTAGCCACTTCTGCATCATTTTCGTCCCCTTCAAGTGTTTCCTTGTCCTCAAGGACGAAATTCGGGAATTGATCACGCATCTCATCTAGATCCTCCCATGTGGCTTCCTCCTGTGGCAACTCTTCCCACTCGACTAACACTTCCCAATCATAGCGACCTGCTTTCCTCACTTGGCGATACTCGATCGCTCGATTTAGTCGTACTATGCCTCTTCCATCAATCGCGGTCGCTGGTAGCTCCTCGCACCACTTGTGCGCTTCTCCTAGAGTTCTTTTGAGCTTAGAGACATGTATGACCAGATGAATCTGCGAACATTCCGGCAGCTCTAGGTGATAAGCCACTTGGCCTATCGCTTCCAAATCTGATAAGGCCCATAGTAGCGCACCCCTAGCTTAGTTGCCGCCCTTTGTGCTGTCGTGCGCTGCCTGAATGGTCGCAGCTTTAAGTATACATACTCGTCGGGTGTAAAACTCTCTTCCCGTCTCTTTTCGTCCGCAAACGCCTTCGTACGATTGATTGAGCCTTCAAGATTTTTCTTCAATTCTCACAACATTAAATCTCGTTCTTCAAGTTCTCGGCCGACCTCATCGTTGAGTAATTGATTAGTGTAGGCGGTTTGCGCGCATATACCAATTCAAATGGAATCATCTTGGTCGACTCATTGTATGGGTTATTGTACCAATACTCAACTCATGGCAGAAAATTTTCCCATTTCTTCGAAAATTGATGGACATAGCACATCAAATATTGCTCAAGAGTTCGGTTAGTCACCTCGGTTTTTCCGTTTGTCTGTGGGTGGTATACTGAGCTCATTGACAACTTGGTCCCTTGCAGCTTGATGAATTTGGACCAAAAGCTTCTCATGAGGATCCGGTCTTGGTCAGAAACAATTGATCGCAGCTCTCCATGTAACTTCATCACATACTCAACAAATAGCTTGGCGATAGACTTTGCCGTATAAAGATGCGTGATGGGGATAAAGTAAGCGTACTTCGTAAGTCGATCCACCACGACCATAACACTATTGAACCCATTAGAACTCGGTAGCCCTTCAATGAAATCCATAGTGATGTCTTCCCAAATTGCCTCGGGTACCGGGAGTGGTTGCAGCAGCCCGCTTTGTCGTCTTGCATCAGCCTTCGTGTGTTGGCACTCGTCACCTCGTGCGACATAATCTCGGACCGTGCCCTGCTGCCCTGGCCAAAAGAAGGTATTGGCCATCCTCATCCACGTGCGGTAGACTCCCGAGTGTCCTCCAATTTATGAATCGTAGAAGTGTTGCATGATCCTCTCTCGCAGTTGCCCGCTGTCGGGAATAACCACTCGACCTCTATGGAGTATTAGGCCGTTGTGCTGCTTGTAGTTAACGACGGCATTGTTGCCTCCTCGATCCCTTGTCGCAGCTCCTTGCAGTGTGGATCATCCTCCTGTGCCTTCCAAACTTCTTCCCAAACGGCCCACGTTGGTCCGGTGATAGCGTCGAGCTCGGCTACATCTGTCCGTCGGGATAATTCATCGGCAATGGGAATATGCCGGCCCAGCCAGTAGACTATCTCGAAGTCGAAACCCATGAGCTTCGAGACAAACTTCTGTTGCTTAGATGTCACAATCCTTTGCTCGAGTAGGTGCTTAAGTGGTTGCTGGTCGGTCACAATACGAAAATGTCGCTCCAAGAGATAAGGCCTCTAGCATCTCACAGCTTCTACAACCGCTAGCATCTCCTTCACGTACACAGACAACCCTAGTCGAGTTGCGCCCAGTGCCTTTCTGGGATAAGCTAATGGTCGTCCTTCTCACACTAGCACAACTCTGATTTTTATGTCGCTTTCATCTGTATGTACCTCGAACAAGACATCGAACTCTGGCATTGCGAGCACTGGCGTCATGGTCATTGCGACCTTCAACTTCTCAAATGCCTCTTCACTAGCCTCGGTCCACTGAAACCCGCTCTTCTTGGTCATCTCAGTTAGTGGCTTAGCGATGGTCCCATAATCTTTCACGAACTTCCGGTAGTAGCCCGTGAGCCCCAGGAATCCTCGTAACTGTGTGAGACTTGTTGGATTAGGCCAGTTGACCATAGCCTCGATTTTTCTGGGATCGACCTTCATGCCATCATGGGAAATAAAGTGGCCTAGGTACTCGACAATATCTTGTCCAAACGAGCACTTGGATGGCTTGATATGGAATGAGTTGGCCTCTAAGATTTCGACCACCACTCGCAAATGCTCGATATGCTCCGACCATGTCTTTGAATAAACCAAGATATCATCGAAGAATACTAGAACAAGCTTACGTAGATGCTCCTTGAAGATAGAATTCATGGAGAACTGGAAAGTGGATGGAGCGTTGCACAACCCGAATGGAATTACCAAATACTCATAGTGACCATGATGTGTACGAAAAGCTGTCTTCGAAATGTTGGCTTTGTGGAGTCAGATCTGATGATAACCAGCCCTGAGATCAAGCTTCGAGAAATAGCGTGATCCTCCTGCCTCATCGAGCATGTCATTGACACTTGGAATAAGAAATCGGTCTTTGATAGTCGCAGCATTCAGGGCTCGATAGTCAGTGCAGAACCTCCACGTGTCGTGCTTATTCTTTGCAAGTAGTACCGGTAATGAGAACGGGCTAGAGCTATGTTGAATGAGCCCAGACTCAAGCATCTCGCCCACTTGCCTCTCAATCTCGATTTTTTGGAAGTGCGCGTATCGGTAGCGGTGGACGTGCACAGCATGCTGCTCGTTGACTAGTGGTATGCGATGGTCAACCGATGTGGTGGTAGTCCCTTAGGCTATCCTAACACACCATCGAACTCCTAAAGTAGCTTGCGCACCTCGCCTTGCTGCTGCTCGGCCTCGTTTGTACGCCCACTCTTGTTCTCGACCACTACTGCAAATATTTGGCCGCCACCACGCCAAACACTCTCTATGCTCTTCAACCCAACCTCCTGGTACTTTTATCCTCGCCAGCCTTTAGAGTGACTCGTTGATTTCCATACTTGAACTTCATGACCCCGGTTCGGTAGTTGGTGGTCACCTCTCCTATTCCTTCAAGGCATTGGACTCCTAGAACAACGTCGGGACCGATCAAGGGCAAGTCATAGAGATCAGCCTTCACAGTAACCCTTTGAAACTTGATCGACACCCCATGAAAAGCTTTCGAGCACTTCCACCTCTCTCCAAAGGCTACTCAGACTTTAAATGGATCAATCTTGGTCATCGGTAACTTCAGCTTTTGTGATAGCGTGGCGTTGATGAAGTTGTGCGACGATACATTGTCCACAAGTACGACCACTCGGCGATCCTTCACCCATGCCGGAAGTCGCATCGTCCTGGGTCCTCTCGTTCTAGCCATTGCGTGCATCGAGATCTCAGCTTATTCTTTGGTTATATCGACTTCGCCTTCACTTACTATACTCTCTTCATCCTCGGGCTCTTCTTCATCTGGGTTGATGATGTCGAACATGAACGGTTGCTTGCAACGATGGCCCGACGTGAACTTCTCCTTGTACTTGAAAAAAGGCCTTTCTCACGTTGGCGCTTTATTTCCTACAACGAGAGTCGCTTGACTTCATGTCCTGGTGGTCGCGCGCCCGTGCTTGTACCTCTCAGGCCCGCGCGTCGCGTATCGAGATAGCAGACATCTGCCCGTCCCCTTAGCGTGGCCGCTAGGTGATCCTCACGGCATCGGGCTACCTCCATGGCTGCGTGCATCGTTTCGGGCCACACCAGTCGCACCTCGGCAGCTAAATCAAACTTCAGGCCGCCTATGAAAGCACCAACCAGTGCAGTCTTATGCCAGCCTCGGACTCGACGGACCAAGCGCTCGAATTCCTTCAAGTAATCGCGCAAGCTGCCTGTCTGCCTTATGCGTGTTAGCGCCTCGTCATAGTTGTGGTAGTCGGACATGCCGAAACGCGTGAGTAACTCGGGTTCGAAGTCGTTCCACCCAATGACTCGTTGTCGGCTGCGGTAAATGCTTGTGAGCCACTTCCACCATACATTGGCCTCACCATCGAGATAATAGGCTGCGTATCTAACTCGATCTTGCCCTTCGGTTTCATTGAGCTTGAAATATTGCACAACCCGATTGAGCCATGCATCTGGATCTCCGAAGAAGTCCCTAGGGTATGGGAGTATTCAGAGAACCAGGACCATTATCGTGTTAGAGGTATGCTGTAAAAGCTGTGTTTTGCAGTTTCTATCAATTCCATTTTGATCTGG
>CACSLK010027624.1:9880500-9892232 GCA_902706635.1 Striga hermonthica | reverse complement strand
GCGCCCGCCTGCAATCTGCGCATCACGCCAGCGACCAGCGCACGCTGCCAGTGCCCGCTCACATCGTATGCGACTTGCACGATGCCCGCACCTGCTCGCTGACCGCGCCTGACGCGCACGCCCGCTGCACCCGACGACCGAGACCCGCGCACCGTCCGTTCGTGATCCGTTTGACGAGTTGATTAGAATCAACTAAAGGCCAAACCTATCCGCCCATTAGGTTGTGGTGTTCATACGAACTTCACCAACGGTACTCTACATCGTCTCAGAGTCGGCAAAATTTTTTAAAAAGGTAAACGTCCATATCCTAACTATAGATTCCGCTGCGTTAGGATTTATTTCGATAAAGTTCAATACTGTGCATGTTGTTTGACGTTCCTAACAGAACCCAACATATCGATAGCAAGACTAACCAGGGATGACTTGAATCAATTGTGGAGGAATTTAACCGTGGACTCGTGAAGTTGTAGCAACCTCATTTTATTTTCTTAGTTTCGCTTTTCTTGCAAACTTTGCAAACTTCGTTTATTTTCCTTTCGCGTGGCAGATAATTATGAATTGTGTTGGAGACTCCTCTATTCTGCTCAATTTCAGTACTTTGGAATTTTGTTTGCCTTCTCTTCCTTTGCATGGGATGAGAATTCAGATGGAGTTAAGCATTTTAATTCTTTGGTGATCCTTATCTATCCTCGTAAGTTGAAAATCTTGTTTTGTGATGCCTCTAATTCAATATGAAGTTGGGGAGTCGAGAAGTGTTGTTCCACCTTAAGGATTTTGAGAATATTTTAAAGAGGGTAGTTGTGCCAGGTGAGCACATCGTGAAGTACAGGGCCGTCTTCGCTTTTGATATTCGTTTATCGAAAACATTGGAAGCTCATTTAGGACTACCGGCACGGTTAGCTACTTGGCCATGAGCTGACGTGACGGCCAACACAGTTAGTCGAAAGAGTCGAGTAAGCTAAGAATTTCATTACTCGGTAGTGATCGAGATTATTCCTGGTTGAGGAATCGATCCTCGTTCCTTTTGGGATGTTCTCCCGACCTCTATCATTGTTTTTTCGATGGAGACTGTGTTGATCAGGGAAGGTGGTGAACTTGGAACTCGATTTATGCCTTACTAAAAATTTGAAACCCTTGAAACCGTTGAAGTTGTTCTATACCTACATGACGGGGGAAATCGTTTTTGATTTGAACTCCAAATTGTTGTCATTCGAAAATTTTGTGAAAAACCCTTTTTCCTTCCAGTTACCTTGGAAATGTTTACCTTTGATTTGGAGAAGTTCTTCTCAATACGCGAAGTGGTGGACAAACACGCATGTCCGTGCAGAGAGATGTGAGGCTAGTGCAGAGCCGACCGTTGACTCGCACGCGAGCTGCAGCTGGCATCACCAAACGCCAAACTCACCATGCCAGTACGTACGACCAAACCTTGACCTTGCAGTTGGTCTCCGAACAGGTACACACCCGCGTCCCAGCGCCCCGTATATGCAGCGCCAGCGAGTTTGCCACCTCTCGGGGGACAGTGCATCGACCTGTACCGTCAATTCGTTTCTAAACCATTCGACCAGTTTCCTGTACTAAAATATGTTGGAACCCTCTTGAACCTTGTCTTTCGAACTTGAGCCGAGAGCTCCAAGTTTCACTGAACTAATGTATGAATTCCCTAAATCACTTAATTCTCGACTAAGTGAGTTTTGTTGATTATTGTTTAGCCATACGAGGGACGTCCCTCGAGCCTGCAAGAATTTGAGGTGTTGTATTTTCAAGCGGAGTCTCCAGTCTCGATTAGAGACTATGTAATCACCGTGTGATTGATGTTGGTATAAATGTCTTCCTGGAGGTCTCACCCATGAGGGGTGTGGTTCACTTCGAGAAGAAGGGGAAGCTTCAACCTCACTATATCGGACCATTTGAGACTCTCGCAGGAGTCGGAGACTTGGCCTACCGGTTAGCTTTACTGCCTGTGTGGTCGGGGTGTATGACCCTGAACACGTGGTGGACTTCGTCGAGTTGCAGGTTGAGCGAGGCCTTACCTATGAGTAGGTGCCGGTGTTCGTATTGGACCGGAAGGTTCATCAGCTGAGGACTCGGGCAGTCGATCTCGTCGAGGTGCAATGGAACCGGCACGGCAAGTCCGAGACGACTGGGGAGACTGAGACCGAGACTAGGAGGATATATTCGAACTTCATATTTGATGTTGTATTTTAGAGTTTGGATGTTTTTAGATTTCGAATTCAGAAGACGAAATTTCTTTTAAGGTGGGTATATTGTAGCGCCCCGTTCGAATATGCGAATTTTCGTGAATATATGTGGCATTATATGATTTTTTTTCCAGACTATTATTATTATTATTATTATTATTATTATTATTATTATTGTTATTATTATGTCTAATTGTTTAAATGCCCTTTATTATTAAATAAATATTATTGTGTGAATTATATATATATATATAAATTAATTATTTTGTGTGCAATAAATGTTTATATATGTGGGATTATTACTTTATTTATGTTGGATTAATATTAGCCATCGTCATTATATTATTTGAGAATAATATAATGTTAAATAATTTTGTTCGATTTAATTTTATTAAGTCGTTCGGAAATTCAGTTTAAAATATTAAACCGAAAAGTTCGAATTTTTATTTTTGAACCCGAGCCTCGACCCTTTTATTTTTGATATCGCGCCTTGTTTTTTTTATTAGTATCGAGCCTTTGATTTTGTAATCGAGCTCGGGGCTTGATCTTAATTTTATGGAGCCCGGTCCGCGCGCCCCAATGAGAAGACCCAGCCCATAAACCGCCCGACCCGGTCCCTTGATTTTCTTGGTTGGCAATAAAAATAAAACCTAGGTTTGCAAATATTAGAGTTTTCCCTTTTTCTACTACATTCCACGCGCAGACATTGTGCAATCTCATCTCTCTCTCGCATTCGTTGTTCAGAAAAGAAAAAGGGAAGATGATCTCTTGCTCTTTTAATCTGTCTCCCTCAGCTCTCCATTGATCGTTGCCCCTCGTCATCTTCCTCTCATAAAAAAAAAAAAGAAAAGGAAAATCGAAGCAGAAAAACAGAGCATAGAAGGTAAGAAGGAAACCTGCTAAATTCTTCATCATCATCACGCTCTCACCTTCCTCTCTTGTCGCCGATCATCATCCCCGTCAAGCCACCACCGTGTCCAGCAACTCCTGGCTCACGTTTGACCCACACCCTCCGCGAACACTAGGCCACGGTCACCACCGCGAGCTCCTTATCGCAGGCTGCCCTCTGCGCGTGCAGCACCACCGGCGAGCCCCAGCCGCTGCAACTATCGTCGGACCACCGTTCTCAGCCGTCGAGTCCCGTCAGAGTGTCGAACGTAGCCGTCGAGTTCCGTCGAGTCCTGTCGGAGTGCCGAACGTAGCCATCGAGTTCCGCCGGAATGCAGAACCGTCTCTCCCAGCAGAGATGAATTCCCGTAGCAAGCATCCCCGACCACCATCTTCGTGAGCAGACCACCCTCAACCATCATCACGCGCAGATGTCGCTGCTATCCCCGACGAGAACCCAGCGGCCCTCTCGTGATCATCGCGACACCACCCCGAGACCTGCTCCATCGCTGCTCACTCCCGCGACTTTCAGCCGACGAGCACCAGTCCTTGATTGTGAACTTCTGTGTGACGTCTTTGTTCGCGTTTCACGGTCCCCGAGCAGCCACCAGCCCCCAAACGTCACGCACAGGTCACCTTATCGCTGCTGAACACACGCTCGGACCACCGCAGAGGCGTTAGACGTGCACAATCGCTGCCCTTGTTGCTGGCCCGTTTAACGTGCTCCGTCGGTGAGCCAAACGAAGTCATCGAGCCCTTTCGAGTGGTCCGTTTCAGCCCCGGCTTGACCTTCTTTCGTGACTCCGTCCCGAGAATGGTACCCAAGCTTCATATCCCGCTCGATTTTGCTATGTTTATACGTGTTCTTATTGTCTTTGAATATATGTAATTCTTGTTGAGTTATATGTATATATATGTCGTGATGTGTGTTATTGTGTTACATTGCTTGCTATGTTGCTGATCGTGAGAATTACGAGTGAATTACGTGCATTGGATATGTGTTCGTATGAATTTTGATATGTATGTGCGATTTGGATATCAAAGTGATTGCCGTCACTTTGGTTATTTATCGAACTGAGTTTCGAGTGATAGTTTTTGTGGAAATCCTAGAGTTATAGGTACTTGGAGTTGTCCTTGATTTATTGTAATGCAAGTGTGAGTGTCCTGGTCCGGTTTGGAGCGGATCGATCTTTGTCCTCACCGGTAGAACGCCGGAAACCTGCAAGTAACTCTCACACTGGGGGTTGTGTCCGGTGAAGAGCCTCCGATGCTTAAGTCAGTATGTGTATGGGTATACTGAAGTGAAGAATGAATAAAATGTGTTAAGGGAAAAAGGCTCACCCCCTTTATATAGGGGCGAGATACTTGCCCTAATAGCTGCCCAGAAAAGATGAGCTGGGTGCCCCAAGCTGCCCGTCTGTACTCCGACACACCGCGCGCATGTCAGAGGTTGCGCGGGGGCGTTGGGGAGCTGTCAGAGGTGGTTATCGATATCCACCAACGCATTCTCGACACGTGTCCCCCTGCACATGGGTTAAATATTCTCCTGAGATTCGGTTAGAGGTTCCCACACGCGCCTGTGACTAGGCCGACTGTTGGGTCCATGAGACGATTGACCTAATGAGGTCGAATAGGTTGCTCCGATCGCTTATCTGGTCGAGCGATAGATTGGTCGACTACCTGCCTGGTCGATTATCTGAATGATCGATCCTCCCGCCTTTTGGCTTGGCTTCCTCTTGGTTTGACCTTCTCGACCAGCTGAGCAGACCGGTTTAACCTTGTGTATATAATATTTCATATCATCTAGTCACCCCCACTCTGGTCGAGTCTGAATGACTCGATCTAAGAGTGAATTGGTGTTTATCGACCTCCTGGATGGCTCGTCATCCGATATCGACCAGCCGATAAGTTTTCCGCTCATGTTTTCAAATAATTCCTCATTAATTGCTAGAAATAAAGTCGTTTGTTTCAAGTTCTTTCCGTCGCGCCTACTTTTCTGCCACGCGTCGCGTCTGTCGCATCTGTCAGTTACTTTAATGATAGCGCCTCCTCGCATAACGTGCCCATTTTGAGTACCGTGTTAATTAATGCTCCCTTCCGTTAGATCTAGTTTTAATCCTACGGTCCTGCTCCTCCAACCCTTTGATTTTCTAAGTATAAATTCGATACTTAACGAATTTCCTCAGTTTTTCCCCCTTTGCAAATTGGAATTCCCCCGTGTTCAAACACCTCTTTTGCAAGAACCCTAGTTTGCTTTAGCGATTTCTCCTGCAATCCTCGAGTTCTTCCAAATCCCTCCTCTGCAATCATGAGTAAGTCGCTTCTCATCTAATTTTACGCTTCTTGTGCTTGGGATTTTTCACTTTGAGTTTCTTGAATTGGGTGTTTGAAGTGTGCTGATTGAATATTTTGAATTTATATACTGGATATTGGTGTTCGCTTGTTAGTCACCTGTGAATTTCGCTCTTCCCCTTCGAAATTTTTCTGAAATCCTTGCTCTCCTTTTCTAATTTCTCGAAATTACCCTCTTCGTAAAGCCCTAGTTTCAATTAATTTTTTCCTTCAAAACTTCACCTTCCTTGAAAGTTTCTTGATTTCGTTTTTGTTTTTGTTTTCTTTTTTCAGATCATGTACCTCCATCTCCTTCTTCGACCACTTCCTCTGATTCAGTTCAGATTTTGCCCTCCGCTCTTGAGGCCGTTCCCCTTTCAATCCTTCGTCCCGGCGAGACTGTCCCCACCATTGTTTTCACCGCCCGTGCCGCTTCTTCCAACTCAGGGGATACTATGGATAATATTCCCCTCCGCCGTCGTCGACCTACCCTTGGTGAGTTGGATGATCCAGAGGTAGACGAGGCTGTTTCTCCTTCTTCTTCTCGGCCCGATGCTTCAAACTCTCCTTCTGGCAAAACCTCGACCAAAAATCCTCGCAAAACTTCAATTAAACGCCCTTCTGTTTCCCATGCTTGGTATTCTTCGGAGAAGATCGGCCTCCCCAGCGGTTGGTCGATCCTCAGCTCCTCCTCTTCTGACAAGTACGATCGTCCTCCTGAAAATTGTTATACTTTCTTAGAGATTCAATTCAAGCTTGGCCTGCTTTTCCCCTAAATCCCGACCTACTTCGCATCCGCGAGTGGTTCTCACTTCCCTTGCATCAACTTCCCTCTAACGCTATTCGCTTCATGACCATTCTTATCATCCTCTGTCGCGTCCGCCTAGGCCAATTCGATCTAGCATTCTTTCATTACTGTTATGCCCCTTCCAAACAGGGTCGAGGCCTCTACCTTAAAAGTCGTAACGGCGCCCACTTTATCAACGACATTCCTTCTAACCTCCCTAGATTGAGTGACAAATTCATTTTTATCCAGCCTGCTGCCCCTTTCCCCTGGCCCTCCATCCCTTGGGTCAAGGAGGTTTCCCGAGAGGCGGCCTTGTTCGCCTATATTTTTAAAGCTCTACCTCAAGTGTACGGCTTCGCTCGTAGTATGTGGCAAGCAAGGTCGTATCCCAAGAGACCAAACAACCAATTAATCAAGTACCAGATTATGATAGTGTCAACTTTATTTAGACGATCGTAATATGAGATTGATTAACTTAAACTAAGAAAATAAATCAAAAGATGAGAAAGCAATAACAAGAAAACAACTAGAAAAACACTTAAGAAGAATATATGGGAATGGTAGATTCTAAGACTATGGGTTCAATTAACAGTTGGGTTCCTTCAGATATATCACAATTAATTATTTTCTTTATCTACCCTATAAGATGATCACGAAATTAGCCTATCGTCCCTCTCGAGATCGATAAAACCGTAGATTAAATCACATATATTAGCGTCTCCACTCAACACATGCAATTCAACTCCAAATAGATTAAAAGACCAAAAATCCTCACAACTATCTACTAATCTCTCGATTCAAGTAAACAAATTGTGTCAAATATTAAAGATCTTATATTGAACTCATCTCTCGAATTATGAACAATATCATCAAACATGTAAAAGCAATGGCCAGTTGCAATTCATGAAATAAGCACGAAATATTTGAATAGGGTTCAAAAGAAAACGACCAATTATAATAAATCATCCAAAAATCCCAAACTATTAATCTACTACCATGTCTTAGAATAAAAGAAGATTAGCTACTCATGTTTGAAATCAAATACATAGACATATTCAAAATCAACATGAGAAAACAAGTTCAAAAGATAGAAAGAAAAACTAGTAAGCTTGTCGTCGATCTTCTCTTCTTCCCAATTGCTTCTCTTGCGTGTTCTCTGGCTCTCTTCCTTGCGTAATCACGTTCTAGGGCTCAAGATCAGGTAAATAGGTCTTTTTATATGTCCAAAAGTCCTCTCCTAAGCGAAAAAGGTAAGCGATTAAAAACTGCCCGCGTCGCGACACGACCTGACACGCCCGTGTCACAGGTCGTGTCACGGGTCGTGTCAGGTATTCTGCACCTACACCTCTCTGTTTGGATGACACGGGTGGTGACACGACCTCGGAGCCCATGTCACGGGTCGTGTCACACCACTGTACGCTCATTTTTTACTCATTTCGCTCTTTTCTTCCATTCTCTTTATCCGTGCATCGATCTATCATTATCCCGGGAGTCTCAGGCACTCACTATGCTCCTCCAATAGCCAAATCTCTACAAATATGTGAAAATATCTACAAAACGAGCACGTGTAATACCTTTCCAACAAATATAAAATTAAAGCACAAATGTGCAATTTATACACCAATAATGCAACAATTAAGCTCTAGATACTACATGAATATGGTGTAAAATCGCACATGAACAAACCCCCAAATTTAAATCATTGATAGTCCCGATCAATGCATCAAACTCATATCAACACACAAGTAGAAGCAATCACACTCTCAAAGTCAATCATACACATCATCAATAGGCATCGGGCAAGTAATATACTAAATTCCGGAATTTTTAAACAAAAAGAATGCTTCATCAATCTCATGGTCAATGCTTTCAATCCACAAACCTCACCGGATAAGTGTATACTCTCACTCTCAAAAGTATATAGGAAAAATAATCGCTCAAATAAATTCAATGCCAAAGAATTACCATAAGCTTGCAAATCGTCTACTATCTCCACCACCTATCGTGCATGCACTTTATGAATCAATAAGGACTTTTATTTGGTTGTAATGTAGGCTCTTTGGTTAGGGTAGGAAATATATGGATAAAGTGACGAAACTCGAGCATCTAGAACTACAAAACATGAACTACACCATTTCATCACCCACCACACAAAATCAAACCACTCAAACTCAATCCATACCACTTTCAATCAACTCTCAAGCCATAAGAAAATAAAAATCAAACCAAACTAAAAACCGCCTTTTTCGAATCAAGGCTAACTATATACACGAATTCATCAAACTTTTTTTTTTCTTTTCTTTTTTTTTTCTTTTTTTCTTGTGTGTTTTTTTTTAGGCATTTTTTTTTTATTTCAAAAGAAAATACAAATATCCATAAGCTCATCAACCTTAAACTTACATCATTAACCTTCCCTATTCATCCCTTTATCCACACCACAACAAAACACTCATCCTCTTTCACATAATGTAATCCTAAATGCTCAAGTAAGGACAAGGATAAAATATAGATTTAGCTTAATATGTGGCTTTCAAGAAAATAGGCAAAAGCTCAAAAGGGTTAACTAGGGAATATAACTATCATTTGGTAAGCTAAAAGGTCAAAAAGGCTGCAACAAAAATATGCCTTAGATCATTTTCACAAAAATGCACACACCATGTGGTCTCGACATAGATACCAATGCAAGTTCTAGAATTCCATCAACAATGAACGATACACTCAATCAACAAAATATACGGCTCAAAAGCTCACAAGGATCATGTATTCATGGATCAAAAACATCAACCAATCATTCAAATTCACAACTCAATTCATCATCAAATTCCATCACCTAGCACATTATGCCCGAATTCCATATCAAACATGCATAAGAAACTCATCAAGGGGAATCCAAGTCGACCACAACAAACTACTCAAATCCTAAGAAAACAATAAACGTGCTAAAGCAATAAACCTAACATGCAACTACATGAAATGCAAGATAACGTGTTTCTTGAATCCTCTAAAATGACTCCCCCCAAACTTAAATGAAATTCTATGAAACACAAGGAGAGAATAGAAATTCATAGCAAAGGATCAAGAAACACTCACAAAACCTCACTGAGGCGGCGGGCCAAAATGGCCCTCGTCCATGTGCCACTGGTGCATCTGGCGAATCATCGCCATCATCTCTCTCTGATCTGCTCGCACACCTCTCATCTCGGCCTCCAAACTTGTCATCCGATTGTCTAAGCTCAAGGGAGGGGGGAAAACGGGCCTCTCCGCTCCTTGATTGGAGCTCTCCGGGATATCCATCGAAATGTCTCCGCCTCGCTCGTACTCATTCTCCTCCTCCACGCTCGGGTGTAACTCTACGCGAGGTCGGACATTCCGACGCATGCCCCCAACCGACTGGCCAAATGCCGTTTGCACCTCATTAATCACCGCCGAGTGTGCATCACTCCACATCTTAATGTTCACCACGTCATCATCACTATTGACCGTGGTGAACTGAGTATTCGGCAGTGGAAAATGGTCCTGAGCCCTCTGGAGAAACAAATAACTGCCACCATTCTGTCGGACAAAATTTATCGCCTTCAATGCTGCCATATTGATCAATGGCGTGTCACTCACTGGGGCCCTAGTCGTCAAATCAACTCCACAATAAATAGCAATGGGCGTGATCATGCCACCAACGCACACAAATCCCGACTCAGCTATCGCCGCCTCCCACAAATGTGTACCGACCCACTTCCCGGTGAGTCCGGGACTACTCGTCAACATACACCAGATTGCCGTGAGCACTCGGAGAGAACAACCACCCATCTCTCCTCTCGCAAAGATCGTACTCGCCACCGCCTTCTGTAAGAACCGCAACACCGGGTTGCTTATCGAAGTCGCCTTGGCCGACTTGGGAATATATCTCGGGGCGGGATGGGTTGGAGTCTCGGCTATCAAACTCCAAAAATCATTGGCATTAAAAGATGAAGGGAGATTCGGGTCCTCCGATGCTTGATAAATGTCCTTCTCCAATGTCTTCGAGTCGATGGTGTAGCTTTTATTGTCAAACCGGAACTTCATCGTTTTCACCATGTGATCGTACCCCGTTTTCTCGACCTCTAAGGTGGCAAGAAACTCCAATGTAAGGCCGGCATACGTCGGCCACTTCTGAGTCATCAAATACTCCCAGCCTGCCCTTCGAATCAACTTGAGCACATCATCATAAAGGCCGAGAGTAACAAGTGCCTCATCATAAATATATCTCGTCGCCACCATCCTCAAATTCGAAAGATTTTTCCTCCGTACCCTCTCCTCGTGCGACTTCAATCGAATGCCAAACACGGCCGGTTGTATAGCCGCCCCCGGAATAGGGTTGGCATCCGAACCTCTTCCACGGCCTCGTCCTCCCCGATTCGACATATCCTGAGACAAATGAATAATACCAAATTAGTCATACGACACATTATCTAAATAAGCATGAGCAATCCCAATGAACTAGATAGTTCCATAACCAAAAATTCCCTTCACTCATTATCTAGACAACTCAATTATTCATCAAAGCATCATATCAAAGGACTAGGAGCATAGGAAAATCACAATTCAAACACATATCAACAAGAAACCCAATTTCAAAGGTGCCCACCATGTGTTCGATAAAACTCTTCAACCAAGTTCTTCAACCAAACTTGACAATATCAACATATAATAGCACATCAACTTCAATTAACACAATAACCCACATCAAGATAGACAATAAACACAATCACACATCAAATTCGTGAGAATAAAGACAAATCCGAGTCTACTTCCAAAGTGAGTTCAAAATCTTACCTTTAGTCCAAAAAGAGAGCAAGGATTGTACAACTAAGAACTTGTTGATGCAAGTGAACGATTATGAGGCAAATTCAAGGGTGAGGATGTCTTAATTTTGCAAAATATTAGAGAGGATTTCGGTTCTAGGGTTTGTAAGAAAGAGGGGCCGAAATTTTATAAGGAAAAGTGAAAAAAAGATGTTGGTTTTAAAAGCTTCTGTTGCCGCGACACGGGCCGTGACACGGTCTCAGCACCCGTGTCGCCACCCGTGTCATGTACCTGGGGTCCTCTCTTTTTTTTTTTTTACTTGACACGGGTCGTGACACGACCAAAATAGCCGTGTCAACGCCCGTGTCGCAGGTACTGAAACTTGAGCATTCTGTTAGGGTGACACGGTCGACGACACGGCCAAAATGGCCGTGTCACGACCCGTGTCAAACGCCTGTGATTGATTTTTTTTATTTTTTTTTTTTTTAAACAAACAAAACTATCCTACAATAAATAAAAAGAAAGCAATAAACGTTGGGTTGCCTCCCAACTAGCGCTAAGTTTAACGTCTTCAGCCAGACGCCTGTAAGAATTACGGGTCCTTCAAAGTGATGTAGGACGACTTCTCATGTTGGTACGAATGAAAGTAGTGCTTGATCCGTTGTCCGTTAACTACAAAGGTCTCGCCGCTCGTGCAACCAATTCAACTGTTCCCGGTGGTAACACCTTCTTAATCACAAAAGGCC
>CACSLK010027624.1:9830284-9849280 GCA_902706635.1 Striga hermonthica | reverse complement strand
TAAACATGGGGAGATAAATCGATCAATTGGATTAATATATTTAATCAGTGGAGACGAATTAATTGTAATTCGGAGCTAAATGGGGAGAGCAATAAATTACTCTAGTGGAATGTTTTATTATTTAATTCCATGATTAGGAATTAGGAATTAATTTTATTCCATATTAGTTAATTTAATTAGGAAAATAATATTCCTACTAGGATCTTCTCTAGGGATTAAGAGACTAAGGAGTCTTCTAGAAGATGAAGATTAGTAGGAGATATATTTACTACATTAGATTATTAATTGGAGTAGAATTAGGTTTCCTAAATTAGGAATTAATTATATTCCATAATTCCCTAAGGATGGGAATATTCCTTCTAGAATATTACCTAGGGTTAGGAGACTATGGAGTCTTCTAGAAGGTAATTAATTATTAGGAATATTATCATAGATGGGAAAAAGGAGATGGAAGATAATAAGGATTCCTAAACCTTAAGGAATAAACCCATATTTAGCACCTCTTTTAGGTCCCTATTGTAGCCTATAAATACACTAGGTCCCCTAACCTCTTGGCAAGGCTTCACACGTTTTTTTTCTCCCCGAAGGGCTGGAAAAATTCGGCCTCTTCAAGCGAGAAAGAAAGAGAGAGATTCTTCTTCGAGAGAAAATTCGTTTAGCACCGTAAGGTCTTAGAAGAAGATGATCAAGAGGTTTTGGGAAATCTAATAAATCGCTCCACCAAGATTTATTAGAGATCGTTTAAAGGTCATACAATAGAAGATCGAAAGTTGTTATTTCGTATCTCGTCGAATAAATATATTTCTCAGCTTTCCGTCAAATTTCGCGTGCCCAGGTCTTGTTAACGCATTCAGTCCGCGCCCAGGTCTTCAGCAAGCGTTCAGGTTCTTTGTCCATCGTCCGTGTTAAATTGACGCAACATCGTGTGTAGCGCGGTAGTGTGCGGCGCTGTCTTCTCCGTGCGAGGTCGCTGGTTCGATTCTTCTCCTTGCGGAAATAGGATATTTTTTTGGTTCCAGGCGCGCGGGCTTTCTGGCCCGCATACGGCCCGCGCGCGGCCCGATCTTTCCTCTGAGTCCAGCCCGCGCCAATCCCGATCTCAGCCCGCGTTCCATCCTCAGCAGTGCGGCCCAGTTTCACTTGCGCACGGCCCGCGTGTTGGCCCAGCTCCTTCAGCTCCTTCTTGCGGCCCAACAATGACGAGATTTCAGCCCAGTTGCTTGCAGCGTGGCCCAGGTAGACTCCACTCGCTCCAGGCAGCCCAGATCGTTCCCAACTCGGTCCAGCGAAGCCCAGACCGGTCCAGCTCGAGTTCAGAGAGTCCAGGGGCAATCAAATCAGTATAGAAGCCCCAGTTCGAGTCCAAGATGGTTCCCGAGCAGTCCGAGGAGTCCGATTCACTTAACGAAGGTCTGAGACGATCCGATAAGCTTGATGAGCGATTGGAGCACCATGGTGACTCGATTAGAATTGAGAAAGGCCAAGTCTAGCCGCCCATTAGACTTTTCTGTTCAGACGATCTCCATCAATGGAAATCAGAAACGTCTTAGAGTCGGCAAAAATTTTAAAACCGTAAGTTCTAATCCTAACTATAGATTCTGCTGCGTTAGGATTTATTCAATAGATTTGAATGTGCACATTGTCAACGTTCCTAATAGAACCCAACACCCAGAGGGCAATTGGTGAAACCAGTCAAGGGCTCCTCCGCGCAAGGTCGATAGGAATGCCCTGCAACAAACAGAGTCAGAATATCCATGTAACACAGCCATATTTTCAAAGGTCCTCACATGCCTCGACAGGTCAGAAGACCCGTCATACACAAAGTTGGTCTCCTTGAAATTATTCGGCAAAGGAGCAACGAGAATCTCCCTCGAAAAGGGATGTCCTCGAGCTCTCCTCTCTGGCCTCCTGTCCACCATGTCCTGCAACTAGCGCAACTGCTCCGCCATTCTCTCCATCGCCCGATCTCTTCCAACTCCTCCCTCTCCATAACTGGACACATCCTCATCTTGGTTTCCGACCACCGTGGTCGGCGCAGTGGTGACATGAGATGTATGGCTCGTAACTTGCTGCACCGCCTACGCCGCCGTGGCCGCCGCTATCCTCTACATCTCCTCCCGGGTCATCGTCACCATTTGCTGACCGGGGGCTTGTACAGCTGCCTGTGGTGGCGCTCCTCCTTGCGCCATCGCTTCTCCTTGCACCAGTGTTGGATTTGGTGGCGGTGGCGGTGGCGGTGGCATTGCCGCCGCGGCTGCTGCGCGAGCCTCTTGGGCCCGACTGGAGCCGGCATCTCCTCCGGGAATCGCCGTCGTCACTCCCACACCTTGAAGGATAGGTGTGGGAGTTATCATTGTCTGCGACAGGCCGGAAAAACCCGAAGGAGGGCCTTGCCCCATCGGCCTGGTCGTCGTCCAAGCCTCGTCGAACGTTGACTGTAAGTTTTTGGGAATTCCGTCCGCCATAGCTGAGCTTCAAACACAACTTTTTAACGAAAAGTCCCCACAGACGGTGCCAATAATGCAAGTGTGAGCGTCCTGGTCCGGTTTGGAACGAATCGATCTTTGTCCTCGCCGGTAGAACGCCGAAAAACTGCAAGTAACTCTCACACTAGGGTTGTGTCTGGTGAAGAGCCTCCGATGCTTAAGTCAGTATGTGTATGGGTATACTGAAGTGAAGAATGAATAGAATGTGTTAAGGAAAAAATGCTCACCCCTTTATATAGGGGCGAGATACCTGCCCGAATAGCTGCCCGGATAAGATGAGCTGGGTGCCCCAAGCTGCCCGTCCGTACTCTGACACACCGAGCGCATGTCAGAGGTCGCGCGGGGGCGTTGGGGAGCTGTCAGAGGTGGTTATCGATATCCACCAATGCATTCTCGACACGTGTCCCCCTGCACATGGGTTAAATATTCTCCTAAGATTCGGTTAGAGGTTCCCACACGCGCCTGTGACTAGGCCGACTGTTGGGTCCTTGAGACGATCGACCTGATGAGGTCAAATAGGTTGCTCGATCGCTTATCTGGTCGAGCGATGGATTGGTCGACTACCTACCTGGTCGATTATCTGAATGATCGATCCTCCCGCCTTTTGGCTTGGCTTCCTCTTGGTTTGACCTTCTCGACCGGCTGAGCAGACCGGTTTAGCCTTGTGTATATAATATCCCATATCATATTGGTTTTGGTTTGAGGTCGTTTCGATGTGTATATCATAAATTATGAATTTTCTAAACCTAGCACGCGTCTGAAATTTGCAAAATCACTATAATTCGTGTATTTCTCTAAAAATTCTGATTTTCGAATATGTAGTTATAGTTCTGTGATATTACTTGTAGTAAAAATTTGGGATTTTTATATGGTCTGTAGCCTCGTCAAAACTCCAAAACTATTTCTGGACTGTTTCTTAATAAATTCATATAAAATCGAGTTCTTGTCCGAAATTGCTAATTTTTGGATATGTACACGATATATTACTTCTCTAAAAATTTCAAATTTAAATTTGGACTGTAGCTATTTTAAAGAATTTAATTTGATTTTTGGTCGGTTTTTGCTTGAATTATTTGAAAATGCTCTCGGATTATTTAAAGGCTGAAACTCGGTGATATTTTGTATTTTTGTATGCCCTATGGTGTGGTAAGTTTCAGGTTGATTGGTTAAACCTAGCTCCCGATTCTATATTTTGTTTATTTTGGAGTCTTAATGCTCGGTTATCCGTTGTCTAGGTTTGGGTTGGATTTTATTGATGTTGGTATGATTTATATGTATTACCTGAGGTATATGAGTTGTGTTCAGGTCTAGTAGTCACTCCATTGTACTTAACTCGGTCAAGGAGTCCACGAGTCACTTAGTCTATATGATTTCGGCTAAGTATATGTGATTTGTGTGTTGTCTTGTATTGGATAGTCAGTTGATACGCTATTATAATTGTTGTAGGTTCATCGAGCTGAACTTTTGCCATTATTCCTTCAACCTTGTGTTTGGCTATATCTCGGTGTCTAGGTTGGTTTTATTTGAAAATTTTACTATGCTTTAAATGTTATTACTATTTTATTTGTGGTCGCCTGATAAACTGATTACTATTAATATTGTTTTTAGATTATTGGAATATTGATAGGGAGTGTACTCCCTAGATACTATTGATTATTGGATTTGTCTGGATGGTATTATTGATTATTGGATTTTAATATTGATTAATGAGGAGTGATGATTGATTGAGTATTGAGAATTTGATAAGTATTGATTATTGATTTGAAAATGAGTAACGCTTCAAGTGTTTTTGAAATGAATTTGAAAAATTTATTCTGATTTTCGCCAAATAAAAGTGGGGCGTTACAATTAACCATTAGTTCGAGTATTTACTCGGTAGGCTCGGTCATTGTATCTTTTAATGTGCTCTGTATTATGTTTTGAGTTTTATTTAATTTCTATTTTTCCGTTGGAAAAAAAAAGTGGGGCGTTACATATTACTAACAATTGGGCTTAAATTCATGTTCATGCACTATCGCACGCATGTGCGTGCACCATCGCGTGAGCAATGCACGTCATGGCCGTGCGTATGCGTGCCATGCGTGAGGCCACCGTCCATCGCTAGGTTAAGTGCTAATAATCACTACGATCAAGCTTAGTTAACCTATGCTTTAGCCATCATCAATTGCCGTGAGTTTAGTAAGGCATGGATAAATATTGTGCAAGTTGATGATGGTGAGTCACCTAGTAGCTTGGCCACATGGCACCATGCTAGCCCACACGCAATGACTAAGCGCGCCTACGAGCGCCACCTCGAACGATGACTAGGCCGAGGCAAATGCCACCAAGGCCACAGTTTTGGCAAGTGTCATCACCCCATTTACCATCATTTTTTACCATTTACCATCAATTATCTATTTAAGAAGCTTAAGGCCGTAAGTTTTATTTTCTTGATGCGTTTTCGAGCAAAACCGAGCACAAGTCTTAAATAGAGAGACAACTGAGAGAAAAAGTTAGGGAAATATTAAGAGTATAGAAGGAAAAGTGGAGAACTACCTTGCAAAAGCCATTGCCGAAGGGAAAGCAAGCTAGCGCGCACAAGTCCTAGTCCATTTCTCGAGCGATCGGAGGGGTAAATTCGTAACGACCTTCTTTTAGTTATTTTAAGTCCATGTTAAGAAGATCATGTAGAAATCATGTCATTTCATCATGTTTAGCATCAAAAACATACTCAAAGGTGCTATATAAGCCCTTCCCGAGCCATGTCAGTATCTAGCCGAACACTCCCGAGCAATTTATGTGTTTTCGGTCATTTTAAGTCATTTCATGTTAGTCCATGTCATCGTTGCCGGAAAAGGTTGTCGGACGGCCGGCGAAGGGCCGACCATAGGGCCTGCCTGCACGTAGCGAAGCAGCGCCAGCCGACAGTGGCCTATCAGCACGCGGCAACACGCGCACGCCCAACAGTGCATTCTGCGTAGCTCGTGCGGCAATGCCCAATAGCGTGCTGTCAGCAGTCGTGGGTGCAGTGCACGCCAGTCACGCCAACAAAACGCAGTCAGCTTGCCTGTCGTGTCTGCAGTGCGTAGCGCACCCAGCAGCGTCTACCGCCTCGCAACACACGCAGCCAACGGTGGATGAAGGATCGTGTGTTCCACTAAACTCGTTTGCCTCGAACAAAGCTTCGCCACGGCTAGCTCTTGACGATAGATGTGGATGACTCAGTTATTAGCCTTATCTTCTCACGATTTTGAGATTACTCGGGTCTTAGCCTCGCTCACTCGATTTGTATGACAAAACTCTCACAAATTTTAGACACACGGTTTGCTCTTACGAACTATTTTCCATTAACTCCAAAACATTCAAGACATTTAATAATGAAGAGTACATGGGGTATATATAGATGCAAAATATATCTAAGCCTAAATTAACTAGGACTCCTAAACCATGCAAGAATATAAAATCCTAATACCACTAGATTTATTAAAAGCAATGTTAATACCCAATTTTGGTCTCGCCTATTAAAATATTACACGTGGATATATAATATATCAATTGTCTTATTTTAGGGCTCACAAATCACACTGCTTGTAATAATAACGGGCCCACCAAAAATATATATATAAACCCCAATGATGGACGTCAGACGGATAAGTCTGAGGGGCTATTATTATTTTTCTCTCTCTCCGAGAAACAAGCTGTGTTCTTCTTCCTCTTGCTTTTTTCTTTAATATTTCTTCATTCTTACACACAAAAATTACATACAAAACATTCAACAAAATTCTCATATATCCAATACAAGCAGAATATTCTGAATACACCATATTGATACAAATTCGCATATCAATAGTTTGGCGCTAGAGGAAGGGCCCCGCAATTTGGTCGGGTTAATCTTTGCCGGAATGCCGGAAACGGCCCCATCTCTGGCGAAAAAACAACCACGCTAAGCAAGATTATTCCAAATTTTACTCTGTTTTGTTCATTACTTGGTTCTGCCAAATTCATGAATATACCCAGTTCTGTGTGAGTTTTCTTTCCCTGCACAAGTTTTCTTTGCAGATGGGAACAGATAAGAGATAAGACTACTCTTTGTTTTTTGGACAAGAGTTGGCCACGTTTTGGCCACGTTGCCCTCATTCAAAAAAAAAAATAAAAAATAAAAAGGGTTCTGCAAGTTTCAGAAAGAGATGAAAAGAAATCATTTTTGAAGATTCATGAAGAAGATGAGCCAAGCGGCGTCAACATCAATTTTCTTGGACTAGAACGGGCCACGTCACTTAGACGTTCTAGCCGCAAACAACTCAGACTTTAACATATTTCTGAAGAAGATAAGTTAAACGGCGCCGACGTCAAATTTCTTTGGACCAGAATTAGCCACGTCACCTTGACGTCCTCACCACAATTTTGACTTTCATGTAGCATGGGGCCCAACGTTGCAACCGTCGGCGCCTACCGACTTTGTCTTCATCGGAAACACCCGACTTTCACAACCGATCTCGCATTATTGGGACCTCGTAAGCCGATGCCGACTTCAGCCTGGGGACTGACGTCAAGCCGCTGGATAGACTTCGTCGTCGCCCAACACTACCACTGAGCTTTCACTTCAACCAAGATCCGCCTTTCCACGTCGCTATCCGACCTCGGTATCTCTGACTTTACACCCGAGGTCAATCTCACTTTTCTGACCTCACTGATAGGCCGACGTCTCTGCCCCAAATTGACCTCGGCAACTCTAACCTCAGTCACCGGGGCTCGATATCACCATCGAGCCAACCTCGCAAGACGACCTCGTTTCCTTCAGCCGACTGCCGAGATGCCCGACTCAGTTGGGTCCAACCTCACCTCACCACTGACGGTCAGAATCGACCTCAACACCTCGGCCCTATTTCATCACGGCCACCTGCAGAGCGAATTTGGGGCTTACATCGGCCGAATCTATCGACGGCCGAATTCACCATCAACCAACGGGGCAGACCTTAGAACACCGACCTCACCTCTTTACCGGGCTGTCGAGATGCACAAACTGGCTGGGACCGACCTCTTTCTCCCCAAACCGAACTCGGTAACCCCGACCTCAGAAATCGAGATCGACCTTCGCGTCGTCGCCCAACTTCATACCCTTCATCACCTACCTCATTTTCTTCGGCCATTACCGAGCTGCGGAAATCGGTTCAAACCGACCTCGACATTTCAGAATGATCTTAAATCGGGCCCGACTTCACAGCCGGGACTCCGCCCTCCCCGTCAGAGCCGGGTTCACGACCCTAGACCACGGCCGACCTCCAACAAAGATGGCCGACATATGTACACCCCCAAATCGCGATGGACACCCCCAAATTCAATGATCCTTACCAACAAAGATGGCCGACATATGTACTTCCCTGACCTTAAAGTCAGCCGGTATTACCATGGCCAACCACAATTTTCCGTCGGGGCTGACTTTTTCGTCTCCAATCTTTGAACCGCAACCCTTCCACACGATCAACACACTCAATCAAATGGCTCGCTTCCATTGACGGATTTAAGATGTTTCCAAATCAATTCGGGTAAAGGCAATTTCTTTTCTCTTCACTCTAATTGGGTGTAGCTTCTTCGTCGCCACCTCAAGAGTTTTGACGGCTCTGTGAGATTGACAAGGTGAAGAAAGATAAGCAAACACTAATTGAGGATCACTATTAGATGGGTCACGTTATTTATGTTTCATTAGGCCTCATTCTACACTGGCCCAAGTAATTTCACAAAAAAAAATGAGGATCAGGTTTCATTCAAATCGCCAATAGCCGGGATGAAATTTCTTTATTTGTACCAAGGATGGCTTGGACCGAGTTCATTATTAACGGCGGGGCCAAGTTCAGTCACACGGGGTTGATCTATAGTTTGTTCGAATTCTTTTACCTGGAAGGGGAAGAAATTATTTATTCAAACCGACGGGAGACGGGGCCGAGATTGTTTATTCAAACCAATGAAAGACGGAGATGAGATTATTTATTCACTCCGAGCTGAGTTATTTATTGACGTAGGGGCCGAATTAATTAACATATGCCAGAGTCGAAGCCACTCATCTATATGCCACGACCGAGCTCATTCACATCCCGACGTCCCTATTTGCCCGCCGTTGAGCCTCGACTCCGGCTGAGATGACGACCACATTTCCTCGCCGTTGAGCCTCGACTCCGGCTGAGCCGACGTCCATATTTTGCTCGCCGTAAAGCCTCGACTCCAGCTGAGCCGACGTCCCTATTTTCTTTCCGTAGAGCCTCAACTCCGACTGAGCCGACGTCCCTATTTTCTCGCCGTAGATTCTCGACTCCGGCAGAGCAACGTCCCTATTTTCTCGCTGTTGAGCCTCGACTCCGGCTGAGACGCCTTCCCTATTTTCTCGTCGTTGAGCCTCGACTCCGGCTGAGTGGAAGTCTATATTTTTCTACGTTGAGCCTCTGCTCCGTATTGTCGTCCCGTCGAGCCCCTGCTCCGGCCGCAAAAAAGAATTATCATAAAAAAATCCGAGCAACAGCTCGGTACCGATGTAAACATTATGACACTCAGTTTCGCTGATACCCCGTAATACATCCAAATCCCACGCATGGTTTGGTTGGGGTTGAAGCTCGTCCACGTCACTTCAACAAACATGATTTGATGGGTCCCGATATCCAACGAATATGAAATAAACAAATCGCTTGGGGCCATTCCATAATCGAACCGTGACGAAGTTCGGTGACCCTTTTATAGCTGACGCCTTGTAATACATCTAAATCCCACGTACGGTTTGGTTGGGCTAAAGGTCGTCCACGTCACTTCAGCGAACATGATTTGACGGGTCCCGATGACAACCGAACACTCATTCAAACAACTCTGTTGGGGCCGCTCCATAATCGAACCGTGACGAAGTTCGGTGACCCTTCTTTTTTCAACATCAGACTCAGAAAAGGAATCAGACTCGACAAAATATCGAGGTATCCTTATTTATCGTACATTAATCATTTATTGCACATGCGCACTACGCATCGGCATACTCCGTAATGCATTCATACATTCATACGCGCGTCACACATACATTCATTACATATGCGCATCAGACATACATCTTGACGTCCAAATTAAAAGAATACAATAAACCAAACGCCTTCATCTGTTTGGGCCCAAACTGGTTAGGCAAAGTCAATAAGACCTTCCCGGCTGAGAAATATGCGAAACAAAAAATCATTACACCGAGTTCTTCAGCTCGGTATGATAAAGCCTTTACTTACACCAAGTTATTCAACTTTATAAGGCTGATACCCATGCCTTTACCGAACTCTTCAGTTCGGTAGACTAAAATCTTTATTTTTACCAAGTTCTTCAGCTTGGTAGGGCTAGAAAGTCCGTTCGTAACTGAGTTCTTCAACTCGGTGGGCAAATATATCATATCGATAACCTCTTTGCATAAAGATCGATAGCAATACAAGGGGCCCGAGTGCCCGCACCAGCTCAAACCTATACTATTATGATCATTTCAGATGCAAATTCATCCAACGCGTCCTATTACACACGAAAACTGGGTACCGAATTACCCGACCAGGCCGACCAGGCCCATTCATATAGCATTTTCACATAGTTGACTATCCACGCAGTCGACTCCACTCGTCAGAACAAAAAACATGATAACCGTCAATACGATAGGCCAAAGCCTGGAACCGATCCACGAAACGTTTACGGGTCCCAAAGCACCCAACCAACAATTATACATTATTTGTCACAGCTAAATTGGCTATACACGTGACTTCAGAACAGTCCTATTCAGAACATGTCCTAAAGTCAGGGGCCTACTGTTAATACCCAATTTTGGCCTCGCCTATTAAAATATTACACGTGGATATATATTATATCAATTGTCTTATTTTAGGGCCCACAAATCACACCGCTTGTAATAATAACGGGCCCACCAAAAATATATATATAAACCCCAATGATGGACGTCAGATGGATAAGTCTGAGGGGCTATTATTATTTTTCTCTCTCTCCAAGAAACAAGCTGTGTTCTTCTTCCTCTTGCTTTTTCCTTTAAGATTTCTTCATTCTTACACACAAAATTACATACAAAACATTCAACAAAATTCTCATATATCCAATACAAGCACAATATTCTGAATACCCCATATTGATACAAATTCGCATATCAACAAGCAACAAGAAAATAGAATCCTAATAATAATAGAAATATTGATCTCCAAAAATCCCTTGCTAGTTCCCCAAGTCAGCCGCCCAAGGCCTAGCTGCCCTATTGCTGTCTCGGTTGCCCATTCCTAGTCGCGCGCAGCTTTGCGCGCGCGCGCCTCACACGCCGCCTCCGCTATGCCTAGTCCTGCGCGGCATGGGTCGTCCGCGCCTGCTCCGCACTCGCGCGCCTTCGCGTCCCTGTGTTCCTGCTGGCTTCCTCGCGTGCGTGCGCTCTCGCCATTCCTAGGCCTGCAAGGCCTACGCCATCGCCCGCGTCTACGCCACTCGCGCGCTCGCCGTGTCCTGCGCGCCCATCGTCCGACTGCCGCGCGTCCCAACCACCCGCGCGCATCTCGCTCGCCCAATCACGCACATCACCACCCGATGTGCGCTGCTCGCTCACAAGCCGTTCGCATTCGCCCGCTTGCGCATTCGTCCGCTCGCTGCACCCATTCTATGACCCGTAGAGATCTCCTGCACGCGCTAACCACCCATCGTCCACCCATCGCGTGCCCATTCTCTTAGCCTCCATGCGCCATGCGCGCCTCTTCCTTACACAAGCCTTGCACCAATCTCCTAACCTTCCCGGCCTGAAGCACTCGGCATCTGCCCAATCTTCCTCCTCGTGTGCAACCGTCGTGTGTTTCTTCTTAGTGCACTTAGCCTTACGCCTCCTATTGTGCGATCGCCTCCTCTTGCAACAGCCTCTTGGCCAGTCACGCCTAACCGTTAGCCAATATTCCTCCACTTGCGGCTCCTTCAGCCCTCTCTTGAGCCATCCGTCGAGGTCATCCCAAGACTCGTCCTCAGACTTACCGGGGTTAATAACCACTTCCGTACCATTCCCCTCCTCCTCAAGTACATCCTTGTCCTCAAGGATAATAAAATTCAGCTCATCGACATTATCCTCTTCCTCATTAGGTGAGTCACCTTGATCCTCGGTTCACAACTTGATGCATTTTCCTAGTCACCTTATAGTCCGTTGTGATGGGCCCAAGTGTTTTGAGACACTGCACTACCAACACTACATCGGTAGCCTTAAGCGGTAAGGCGCAGAGGTCAATCTCCATCTCCTGGTCCTGTGCTATTATTGGTACCTTCTTGAACAACTGATTACCTCGTAGTTCCTGCCCATTGGCCACCTTGATCCCAAACGTCTTGACTTTTGTGGGCACGAACTTCAACTGCTTGGCTATCTCTTCATCAATAAAATTCAAACTTGACCCACTATCAACGAGCACTTCTAGCAACATATCCTTTATCTCAGCTGTGAACCTGATCATCTTTGGGCCTCATTTTTTGCACTTGAACACATGTAGCAAAGTCTCCTCAAGTGGTTCACTATCATGATCCTCCTCAAACTCTAACAAATAGACCACTTACCTTTGCATTTATGGCCCGGTGTGAATCGTTCTTTGCATGTGAAGCATAAGCTCTTTGCTCTTCGTCGATGGATCTCATCCTCCATTAACCTCCGCATATTGCTCGTGGTGCGCGTCCCTTTGCCGAACCTCGGCCTGCCCTCGGCCCGTGGGGGCGTGTAACACCCCGTTTTATGAATAAGAGAATAAGATCATTTGCATTACATATTTAGCTCGACTTTGCATTTAAAACACTTAATCCGATAATCAAATTGATTAGATGTCCTCGTCTACCTAATTTCTTATTTATTTATTTGCTTAAGTTGTTTTAATTGATTAATTTCTTAATGTAAATTAATTGTTTTAGTCTAAAAATTCATTATTTCCCCAAACATATTTCCTATTGTGAGGCCTAAGTCAATATAATTTTCCTCCAAGGAAAGTAGCATACGGCCCTTACCTTTATCATTCATGAGTTTTCTTTAAGTTTGAGATTTAAATGCCAAGACCAAGTCCTTGGCCCTCAACTCTTTTCCCCATACTTCGGACACCACCATCTAATCTCCTAAAGCTTCTCATCCGACCAATCCCCAAGCAAGCTAAAGGGAGTTTGAAATTTTCTTTCCTAACAACCCAAGCATCTCGGCCATCACCCCATCATCTCCAACGTTCACCTCACCACTCCCTACCATAGTTAACCATCTATTTAAAGACCCCAACAGGTCCAACCACCATCTTTACTACCCCAAAAAGATCACCAAGAAAAATAAATCATCTCCTTCGCGATAGCCGAGCTTTCCGCTAGCAGCCCGCAAGATGGAGGTCTGAGGACAAGGACCAACGAGACCTGAGACGTGAGTTTCGAACCATTTCGAGCATTATCGGGCCATCGACGAGAGCCTTTAAGCCAAGACCGGGCCTTACATGAAGCCGAGAAATGAAGAAGAAACCGAGATGAGTTTCATGTGAATTTTATGCCATATGTGTAGATCTTTTGCTGAGATAGTATAATGTGTTTAGCCTGCTGTAGCTGGAGTTTACTTAAAGGTTGAACTCAGTTTTATGTGGCCTTAATTGTTAAAAAGATTTGAGAAATTTTGGTCTAAGAAAGGAAAGGAAAAATGAGACATGTTTGTTATACCATCATGTGCTTTTTGTGACTCTTGTTGCTGAGCTTGTAAGAAAATTTTATGCTGACTATTTTTGCTTAACTGATGAATCTTTTGGACGATTTGTATTTATGCCGAGCACGTTCCATGTTCAGTGATGATAGTTTTTAGTTATAAAGCCTAAGTTTGTTGTTGTGAAGGGTCAAGTCCTTACAGTTTTCATGAGTTTGAAATATGTATGCTAGGTTGTGTCTATTTCTTATGGATTATGGTTCTCACATCCTGTTAATGTTGTTTTACTTTAATTATTTATTTTTTTGAGGTTAACATGCTGAACTTTGTTTAATGTTACTGGAAGTGCTTATCTTTGTAGGCCTGAACATATTCTCATATGTACCATTATTTTGCCTTTTGTTGTGCATGTCCCTTGTAATTGTTTTATGTTGTACTATGTGCTAATTTCAAAGTCTGAGGTTCAGATTGCGACCTTAATGGTTGGGTTTTAATTGAAAATTTTATCTGAGTCTAAGTTTAAGTGAGATGAACCGGTTGGACTGAAAGCAAATCGGCCGGTTCGAACCAAAAGAAAGATAAGACTATTTCCGAGCCTTACGATGTGACTTGAGAAGTCGAGTCAAGATAAGTTATAAAGTTCATGTGATTTTATCTGTTTATTTTGGTCAAATTATGTGCTTTTATCTGTAGTATGTGCTATATGTGTTTTGATGTGTTGTTCTGCATTTCAATCAAAATCCCTAATAATAAGATTTAATAATCAAAATTCAGATTTAGAGGAGTCGAGCCCTCATACAGACGCACGTGCATTTTCATCCAGTCAGTAAGTTCAAAAGGTGGGGATTTTCCATGCTATGTTCTAATTCTTAATAAACGCAAGGTATTTATGTTTGAGGTATGTTTATATTGATAATGTAAGTTGGATGGTGGTGAGCGTACCCGTCCTAGATATTTATGATCGAATGGTGGTGAGCGTACCCGTTCTAGTCTATTCGCCTGGATGGTGGTGAGCGTACCCGTCCCGGTTCTGTGGGAGGCAACCCCCAGAATGTGCACATGAATACCGGCCAGTGTCCGGAGTCTGCAGCATGAGTATTACAGTTCATTTATATATATATATATATATGCCAATGTCATCTATATCTGTTTTTATTATGAATAATTGCATAGTATGGAATATTGATGAGCACGTTGATTATTGCTCAGCCCCCACAATTATCATTTTCAGGTTAGCATGTCGGGCGGGACTCAAGAGGGGCTAGTGGTGGTCATATGAAGTTTATTTATTGCTTCCGCTATTGAACAGTTTATTTTCCAAACATTGTTTGGATTTCAGTTTCAGTTTTTCAATTCACTTATCTGACTAGTATCGATCGCTCTGCTTGGCCTTAATGAATTGAACATGTTTATGTCGGGATCAGATATCCTGAAATGATTTAAAGCAGTCATGACAGTAAAGCTAGTTATATGTTTAGTAAGTACCCTCAAAGCATGTTTTAAAAGTTAAATTATTTTCGAAAAGTTCGATTCATTTTCAGAAACTCTGATAATTTTAAATGTATAAGTAGAGGGTGCTTACAGGGCGCCTCCTTGGTTGCGGTGTTCGCGCACCTTGGCTTCGTGCGCGCGTCGCCCGGCCTTGCGTTGCGCACTGCCATGAGGTGATCCTCATGTAGGCGTGCTGATTCCATCACGGCCCTCGTCGATCTTGGCCTGTCCAAGCGCACCTCAGCTGCCAACTCGGCCTTCAAGCCTCCAACGAATGCCCCAACAAGTGCACTCTCAGGCCAATCACGTACCCGGCTAGCAATTCTCTCAAACTCCTTTTGATAGTCGCGTAGACTACTAGTTTAACGGATCCTTGACAAAGTCTCATCGTAATCGAAATAATCAGTAGACCCAAACCTGGTAATCAACTCCTTCTCAAAATCTCTCCATCGCATTTGCTCATCCTTGTTCTTGTGTAGCATCCACTGCCACATAGCATTAGCCTCACCATCCAGATGATAGACAGCTATCTTGACTCTTTCGCTCCTATGGATGCCGTTGGTCTCAAAAAATTGTGTGGCACAGCTTAACCATGCATCTGGATCTACTCCTCCAAACGTCGGCAATGCGAGCTTTGGTCTTGCATGCGCGTGTTCCCCACAGTGCTGCCGGTTGTCGCGTTGTCGCAGATAGACGTGGTGTCAGATTGTGCGCATTGCGCGCGTCGCCCGCGAGGGCTCGTCGTAGTGATCACGACTCGACGCCGAGCTGCTTGACCCCGCCGCGGTCGACTGTGGTGTGCGGCTGGTCCGCGACTTGCGGTTGACTCGCTCGAGCTTCTCCGCCAAGTCGTGGATCATGAGCTCCAATTTCGCCATGTTTTCATTGACCACGTGTTGTCCGTTGCCAATGGACCTCACGCTCTCTTCCAACATATCGAAACTCTCACGGTTTGTCATAACTCTTTTTTTTTTTTGATACCTCACGGAAAAAAAAAAAAAAAAAAAAAAAATCGAACCAAATGGAAAAAATGAAATAAAATCGGACAAAGGAAAAAAAAATCAGAAAAAATTCCGACCTAGGGAGAAAAAATCGGACCAAAGAAAAAAAAAATGGGATAGGAAAAGTTTAACTTAACACACGATCAATCACTCTCAATGAAAGCACCAATGATGAAGGATCGTGTGTTCCGCTCAACTCGTTTGCCTCGAACAAAGCTTCGCCAAGGCTCGCTCTCGACAATAGATGTGGACGACTCGGTTATTAGCCTTATCTTCTCAAGATTTTGATATCACTCGGGTCATAGCCTCTCTCACTCGATTTGAATGACAAAACTCTCACGAATTTTAGACACACGGTTTGCTCTTACGAACTATTTTCCATTCAAAACATTCAAGACATTTAATAATGAAGAGTACATGGGGTATTTATAGGTGCAAAATAAATCTAAGCCTAAATTAACTAGAACTCCTAAACCATGCATGAATATAAAATACTAATACCACTAGATTTATTTAAAGCAACAAGAAAACAAAATCCTAATAATACTAGAAATCTTGATCTCCAAAAATCCCTTGCTTGCTCCCCAAGTCGGCCGCCCAAGGCCTAGCCGCCATATCGCGCTGCCTCGATTGCCCATTCCGAGTCGCGCGCGGCTTCGCGCGCTCGCGCCTCACACATCGTGTCCGCTATGCCTAGTCCTGCGCAACATGGGTCGTCCGCGCCTGCTCCGCACTCGCGCGCCTTCGACCTCCCCGCGTTCCTGCTGGCTTCCTCGCGTGCGTGCTCTCCCGCCATTCGTAGGCCTGCAAGGCCTAGGCCATTGCCCGCGTCTATGCCACTCGCGCGCCCGTCGTCCGACTTCCGCGTGTCCCAACCACCCGCGCGTATCTCGCTCGCCCAATCGCGCGCATCACCGCCCAATGTGTGCTGCTCGCTCACAAGCCGTTCGCCTTCGGCCGTTTGAGCATCTGTCCACTCGCCGCACCTATTCGTCGGCCCGCAGCAATCTCCCGCACGCGCTATCCACCCATCGTCCACCCCTCGCGCGCCCATTCTCTTAGCCTCCATGCGCCATGCGCGCCTCTTCCTTGCACAAGCCGTGCACCAATCTCCTAACCTTCCCAGCACGAAGCACTCGACATCGGCACAATCTTCCTCCTCGTGTGCAACCGTCATGCATTTCTTCTTAGCGCGCTTAGCCTTGCGCCTCCTATTGCGTGATCGCCTCCTCTTGCCACAGCCTCTTGGCCAGTCACGCCTAACCGTTGGCCAATATTCCTCCACTTGCGGCTCCTCCAGCCGACTCTCGAGCCATCCGTCAAGGTCGTCCCAAGACTCGTCTTCGGACTCACCGGGGTTAATAACGACTTCCGTATCATTCTCCTCCTCCTCAAGTAATTCTTTGTCCTCAAGGATAATAAATTCAGCTCCTCGACATTATCCTCTTCCTCATTAGGTGAGTCGCCTTGATCCTCGGTTCGCAACTTGATGTGTTTTCCTGGTCGCCCAAACTCCATCTTTTCTTGCTTATAGTCGGTTGTGATGGGCCTAAGTTTTTCGAGCCACTGCACTACCAACACTACATCGGTAGCTTTAAGCGGTAAGGCGTAGAGGTCAATCTCCAACTCCTGGTCCTGTGCCATTATTGGTACCTTCTTGAATAACTGATTACCTCGTAGTTCCTACCCATTGGCCACCTTGACCCCAAACGTCTTTACTTTTGTGGGCACCAACTTCAACTGCTTGGCTATCTTTTAGTCAATAAAATTCAAACTTGACCCACTATCAACGAGCACTTCTAGCAACATATCCTTTATCTCAGCAGTGAACCTAATCATCTTTGGGCCTCATTTTTTGCACTTGACCACATGTAGCAAAGTCTCCTCAAGTGGTTCACTATCATGATCCTCTTCAAACTCTAACAAACAGACCTCTTTACCTTTGCATTTGTGGCCCGGTGTGAATCGTTCGTTGCATGTAAAGCATCAGCCCTTTGCTCTTCGCCGCTGGATCTCATCCTCCGTTAACCTCCGCATGTTGCTCGTGGTGTGCGTCCCCTGGACGAACGTCGGCCTGCCCTCAGCCTGTGGGGGCGCTTCCTCTGTTGCGGTGTTCGCGCACCTAAGCTCCGTGCGCGCGCCGCCTGGCCTTGCCTTGAGCACTGCCATGAGGTGATCCTCGTGTAGGCGTGCTGATTCCATCACGGCCCTCGTCGATCTTGGCCTGTCCAAGCGCACCTCAGCTGCCAACTCGGCCTTGAAGCCTCAACAAACGCCCCAACAAGTGCACTCTCGGGCCAATCACATACCCGACTAGCAATTCTCTCAAACTCTTTTTGATAGTCGCGTAAACTACCAGTTTGACGGATTCTTGACAAAGCCTCATCGTAATCGAAATAATTGTTAGAGTAGTATACCCAGCGTTCCAATTTTGATTGGATGTATTCTACTTGTAAATACAATCTATTGGAATTATATTAATTAAAAGGCATTACTTTATCTTAAGAGTAAGCATTTATCATATAATTGCACTTAAGATAAAATCCCTAGATCACTTATGGTTATAAGATATGGTTGCGCATAGAGATGGTAATCATGGAACATATCTTGAAAGTCGTGATCTTAAATAAAGTTCCAATTCGATGGATGTTTCGAGATGGGATATCGAATAATCCATAAAAGAATTGCACATAGTATGTATGCTTGTTGGACAAGAATGTTGCATTCCATCAACATTAGCGTGGGACGCAAGTACATATATGTAAGTGCTTGTTAGAGAACAAGTTCACTGAACATAATCGTATGAAAATACTTAATGAAAGATTTGTCTTGTCGAATAAGTATTTTCATGTTACAATAGTACATGATTGGTCCTTAGACTTGAGGCACAATGGTAACTTTGTGCATATTACATTCTACTTTGATTTATCCTTTTGGTTGCTAGCACAATCGTATAAAGGGATATTTTGGGTATTATGTTAATATGTATGGAAGTTTGTTAGTGGCCAACAAAGGATTCGACACTTATGAAGATAAGTGAATTTCCTATGTGTTTTATAGTTAGTAATTCAAAGTCCTTGGCCAAGGCGGGATGAATAGAGATTCATAAACGAATTTCTAAACATGAAATAGAATCATTGTTATTAAATCAATTTGGGTTTCGACTAAAATCATACCCAAGATTTAATCGGGAAATTGGATGTCGAAAGGATTTTACATGTATGTAATTGTAATTGAAATAGGTTTACTCGCTATTGTTTGCAGTATTTTTGTGAGTGGATAATTTAGTAACCGAGCTATCCGGACTCGGGTCGTTCTCAAAGGAAGACTGTTCGGAGCGTCGTTTACTATCTAGTCGTCA
>CACSLK010027624.1:9778205-9817170 GCA_902706635.1 Striga hermonthica | reverse complement strand
GCATCCCGAGTTAAGATAATTTCGAAAAATTTACTCTGATAAGCGGGGTGTTACAACGTCACCATTATTTGATGTGGATAACATATATTTCGTGAACCATCCCGTTTTGAAGCAAAATCGTATACATTTAAAGAAGTCAAGGAAAATACGAGTAAATATGGACAAAAGGGAAAAAATAATCAACGTCCCCGGAAAGACTTGTTTTCGAACACGACACCATTATTTGATGTGGATAACATATATTTCATGCCCCATCGCATTTTGAAGAAAAATTGCATACGTTTAAAGAAGTCAAGGAAAATACGAGTAAATAGGGGCAAAATGGAAAAAAATAATCAACGCCTCCAGAAAGACTTGTGTTCGAACACGTCATCATTATTTGATGTGGATAACATATATTTCGTGCCCCATCGCATTTTGAAGCAAAATCATACGTTTAAAGAAGTCAAGGAAAATACGAGTAAATAGAGATAAAAGGGAAAAAATAATCAACCTCTCCGGAAAGACTTGTTTTCGAACACGACACCATTATTTGATGTGGATAACATATATTTCGTGTCCCATCGCATTGTGAAGCAAAATTGTATACGTTTAAAGAAGTCAAGGAAAATACGAGTAAATAGGGATAAAAGGGAAAAAATAATCAAAATGTCCGGAAAGACTTGTGTTCGAACACGACATCATTAATTGATGTGGATAACATATATTTCGTGCCCCACCGTGTTTTGAAACAAAATCGTATACACTTAAAGAAGTCAAGGAAAATACGAGTAAATATAAACAAAAGGGAAGAAATATTCAACGAGTTCGGAAAGACTTGTTTTCGAACACGACACCATTATTTGATGTGGATAACATATAATTCGTGCCCCATCGCATTTTGAAGCAAAATTGTATATGTTAAAAGAAGTCAAGGAAAATACGAGTAAATAGGGGCAAAAGGGAAAAAATAATCAACGTCTCTGGAAAGACTTGTTTTCGAACACGACACCATTATTTGATGTGGATAACATATATTTTTGGTGCACCATCGCGTTTTGACAAAATCATATACATTTAAAAGGTCAAGGAAAATACGAGTAAATAGGGGCAAAATGGAAAAAAAAATAAGCAACGTCTCCGAAAAGACTTGTTTTCAAACACGACACCATTATCTGATGTGGGTAACATATATTTGTGCCCCATCGCATTTTCAAGCAAAATCGTATACATTTAAAGAAGTCAAGGAAAATACGAGTAAATAGAGAAAAAAGGGAAAAAAATAATCAACGTCTCCGGAAAAACTTGTGTTCGAACAAGACATCATTATTTGATGTGGATGACATATATTTCGTGCCCAATCGCGTTTTGAAGCAGAATCGTATACATTTAAAGAAGTCAAGGAAAATACGAGTGAATAGGGACAAAAGGGAAAAAATAATCAACGTCTCCAGAAAGACTTGTTTTCGAACAGAAAACCACTATTTGATGTGGATAGCATGTATTTCATGCCCCATCGCGTTTTGAATCAAAATCGTATATATTTAAAGAAGTCAAGGAAAATACGAGTAAATAGGGATAAAAGGGAAAAAATAATCAACCTCTCTGGAAAGACTTGTTTCCTAACACGACACCATTATTTGATGTGGATAACATATATTTCGTGCCCCATCGCGCTTTGAAGCAAAATCGTATACATTTAAAGAAGTAAAGGAAAATACGAGTAAATAGGGGCAAAAGGGAAAAATAATCCCCGTCTCCAGAAATACTTGTTTTCGAACACGACACCATTATTTGATGTGGATAACATATATTTCTCAATGTAATACCCAGTCTGGGTCCCCACCTTTCTTCTTGAAAAATTGTTTGTAAGTGTTGTTCTCGTAGCCGACTTGTAAAGCTTCATAAAAATATAAACAAATATACTAAGTACTATGCTCGAATACTCAATAAAATATTGAGATTCTTAACTTTAACTGATAACTTTTAACTTATCCGAATCTAGCCAAAATGCTATAGCTCAAATAATCATAATACTTTTAATAACTCAAACTCTTAATAAATCATCATTTGATGCCAAAACTTTATATAAATCATGCTTTCTAAATAACAGTTTATAAACTTGCAAGTGAAAATATCTAACACATGCTCTTCAAAATTTCACATTAATTATTATAATGAGAAATTTCATACTAAATTCATATTAACATGCTTTATCTATAATTTTAGTAATTACTCCATTCAACTTATTTTAAGTTTAACTTTAACATATGTATTCTCAACATATATATAAAGTTACCATAAAAATTTCACTTTAAAATAATACTCATATATTTGGATATATTATTTCAAAGTTGAAAATATAACAAAATATTCAATTTGCTATCATACTTGTCTTTGAAAAAAAATCTATTTCTCATGCTTCAATTATTTAAAAAAATTCTAAAACTTTAAAACATAAGTCTCAACTAAATCAAGAAATATCCTGTAAATTTTGTCATAAAAATAATAACCATAAAGGAAGATATGAATTTCCAAATAATGCTTCTCTTGTTGAAATTCGAGATTTACTCACTTATGTTCATTATTTTCTATAGCATGCTAAACAACTCCAATAAATATAAGATTTAAACTGGAAGATCTTAACTAATATATGAATTGACCATAAAATTTTCAACTCAAAATAATATCAATAGATAGGGTAATTTCATATCACAAGTCATCATTACTACACAGATTTTTCACTGGACAGCACCTTAATCAATGATTTTTATAAAATTCATTTTGACTTTAATTAATCTAAAACTTTCCAGTAATACTCCTAAATAATGATGATCTCATATAAAAATTTTCATAATTTTTAAAATTTAATAGCTTGGTCAAAAACGAATAATCATAGGCAGCTGCAACATAAACTTTAAATAATCTTACTTTATAATCTTATTATATATATTTATATATATAAATTTATAATTTCTAACATGATAACATATCAAAAACACATATAAATACTCATAATTCTTAGATATACTTGATGATATTAAAGTTTGAAGACATACCTCTTCTACTCTTAAGAAAAGAAACTTGCTCCAAACACTTCTCGAAATTGCTCGGTTTCTCTCTTAAATACTCGATTCTCACTATTTCTCTCTTAAATACTCGATTCTCACTATTTCTCTCTTATAACATAAATTATGAATTTTTGAGGTGTAATACTAACATTGAAGAATGATCATATTTATAGAAAAATTTTAGGGGACAAGCATCTCTAAATTTCAATTTAATATCATTTAAATACTAATTTCTACAACAAATATGCTAAAAAAATGCCCCACTCTTAATTTTTAATTTAGTTGACTAATATTATTAAATTTTTCAGCTCAATAATTTTATAAAATAACATAAAATTGAGTCATCATTAATATAAAAATTAAGATGCTTCAAATGATGAAGATTCTACAAAATAAAATAATTTCCACAATTTATTTTCATTTTTATTTTTAATTTCGAATTTTCTAATAAAATCAGAAAATAATTTTAAAAAATTATTTTTAACTTATATTAATATCTCTCATAATATATAAATCATTTACAAATGATTTAATGAGGAAAAACATGCTTAAAAAATAACATAAACACTTTTATTTTTCTAATAATAGCATAAATTGTGAAAATTTACAATTAATTAAAATTATGCTATTCTTAATATTTAAAAAAAACCATAATAACTAAATTTTTATGTTTAATAAAATTTAGATATCAATAATAAAATTTTCGGAATCAAATCGGACTTAAATTCCCTTTACGATTGAAAACCGAAGATTTTATAATAATCTCTACTGTTCTCGATTATGAATTTTAACTTAATCTTGAAATACTTTACTTATTATCTATACTCAGTTAATTACTCTTACTGATTTACCTTATAACTTTTTACTGTGGTAAATAACTTTTACTACGGTAAATAAATTTTACTGCGGTAAATAAATTTTTACTGCGGTAAATAATTTTTACTGACTTACTAAAATATGGGGTATTACAACAGTAATGACAGATAGGAACAAAGTTATGGTGAGCTTTATTAACAGATTTCTGCATAGGAGAAGGAACCTTCAAGGGAGATTATGGAGATAGAGGTTTACTTACAGTGCTTTTTACAAACCTGTCAAACACGTTTCTAGAAGGTCTTCCATGCAGGTTCACACCTCCAATTCCAAGTTTGTCCCCAAATCCAAGGCCAGCATGTTGTGTACTTGAAGTCCTGGTTGAGGATTCTGGATGATCCTCTTTTCCCGTGTACTCTATTTCAGTAAGATCACCATGTTGTTTCCCCAAGGAGATAAGTTCGTTCATATCTGCTTTTCTCTTCTTCAGTTTTTGAACGACTTTTGCAGTTCGGTTCAACTCATTTCAGTTTGCTTTCTATGCTAGCATGTTCGTTAATCAGCTGATCAGCTTCATTTTTCAGTAGCACGATTTCCTGGTTCCGCTCCGCAAGAAGTTTCTGAGTAGAGAATAATTCAGAGCTCAAGCATTCAATGGTCTGAGCCTTCTCTAGTCCGTCTTGCTTAGCAAGTTTGACACTGCTCTCAAGGATGCAGGTTTGAACCTTTGCAGTATCCAGTTCACACTCTTTAGTAGCAGTGGATGCGGATGCTTGTTCGTTCAGTACTTTGTTTGCTCTTGAAAGTCTAAACACTTCATTTTGAAGCTTCTGTAGAGCTTCAGATGCTTGAGCACACTTTTCCATAGCAAGTAAGTGAACTGGATCTACACACATGTTGATCTGCTTCATCTTCAGATGCTTCAGTTTCTTTTAGGCTTTCCTCAAACTTGGTCGGAGCATGAGAGGTGGTGAGACACATGAACTTTTTGACTGAGGAATGAACTGCCAAGTTGCTAGTGTAAAAAGAAAGTTCGTCTGTGCCTTCTTCATCTGAATCTTCCCAGGTTGCGTTCAGTGACTTATTCTTCTTCTTAATATTAGCACACTTATACTGGAAGTGTCCAAAGCCTCGACACTCCCTGTACTGATCATTCTCAACTCGTTGCGAATTGGATTTTGAGAGTGGCACACTACTTTTCTTGTCCTGCATCACATTCTTGCTGAAATTGTTCCCTTTTTTTCAGCAAATTTGTTCTTGTACAGCCTTTGACTCATCTAACCATAGTTTCGCGCGATTAGAGCTAGTGCTTCTTTCAGCTCACTATCATCTGCCAACGGACCTTCATCGTCATTGCTTTCTTCTCTTTCCTCGACTACGACAGCTTTGAGAGCTAAGACCTTACTTTTGACTTTGTCATAATTGTTGTTGATTTCAAATGTCATGAGCTCTCCAAGAAGTTCATCAACATCCAACGACGCCACTCTTTGGAAACTTTCAAGTGTTGTGATTTTCTCTCTAAATCTGTGGACGACAGTTCTCATAATTTTTTGTACTTGACGTTTCTCAGAGTTTTCTTCTCCAAGCATCATACTTTGATTCACCAGATCACAGAATCTGGCATAATACACGTCAATTTTCTCTTCATCCCTCATTTTGATCTCATCAAATTCAAGAGTTACCCGTTGAAGTCTAGATGCTTTGACAGCTGTTGAACCTTTGAATTGATGCTGCAGAACCCGCCAGGCATCTTTCGCGGTTTTACAATGAACTATCATCTTGTGTCTTGTTTTATCTAATGCCATAATGATTGCATACAAGGCACGATAGTTGCTTTTTTCTTGAAGCTTCTCAGCATCTGTCTAATTATTCTTAGGTTTAGGAACTAGAACTTTCGTTGATTCTTTTCCTTGACCAGGAGCTTGTTTCATGACTGGATGCTCCCAGCCGTTTTCAACACTTTCCCACACCTTTTCCAGGCGATCTCAGAAAAATTGTCATCATAGACTTCCAGTACGAGTAGTTCGAACCGTCCAATTGCGGAGGCCTGGACATCGATCGACTTTCTTGATTCATGATTTTAGGGTAACACACATCCTAGGATCTTACAAATGAAGACGTAAACCTGCTCTGGTGCCAATTGTAATTTGATACTTGAACACCAAGTATCCAGAGATGCACGAAAATCGTATAGACAGACAGTAATGAAGATTCAAACAATTGCGGAAGTAGTTTTCACTAAAAATTGAACCTTAAGGAGAGCGTCTCACTCTCCCTTCAGATCTCCTTCATTAATGTAAACAAATCATACATCATCCAAGTATTTACAGTATAGACTCCCTCTACACTCTACCTGAATGATGATTCACACAACTACTTATCCGACCACAACCCCCTTGTGGATTTCCTAGTTCGAATCCCTCAAACTAAATCAGAATGAACCTCTGAACATTTTGTTACAAAAACTTATATGTTCTACTTATCATTCCAAAAGAATATGAAAACTCAAAAATCCGAATCAAAAGTGATCCTCAACTCTGGTCTCGTCTTCCTTTTATCTTCTTCCTTTTATCTTCGACATCATTTGGTAAGTCTTTGCGCCCAAATCATAAACACATATGGAAGGTAAATCCCACGATCTTCTTCTTCTTGATTTATGGAAGGTGAATCTTCCCCTTTTATCTTGTCGACCTGCAAGAATAAAACAAATAATCAGTCAGTTTGACTTAAATAAAAAATAGTACTCATTTATACCAAAAATAAACTTCCCTTAAATACTCCCGTAAATTTCTGGACTCTGTGATCATCAGAAGGTTCATTGATTTACTGCCAATTTTTAGTACTTACACTATTAGTTACTTGCGAAATAAGAATGGTGATTCACAACCTAGATGGAAATGAACAATCCATCGTGAATGGTTGTAGTGTTAGCCGTATAGTTGGACTTTACTGATTAGTTACACTAGTACATTTTGTGAATTGAACTGTTCCTAAAGAGGAGAAGTTCAGTTTATATTGATCATTTGTTAACCCGTAAGATATAAACAGACATGTGCATGCAGTAAATATAACTTTGATTCAGTAGGGTGAGATTCGGTTTACTGGATCAATATACTTAATATTTTGGGTAATATTATTGTATGTATGAAGTGTTGTGTTGACGAACGTTTTCGGTCAACGGTTAAAATAATGGATAACGTAAGTGCAGGATTGAAAATAAGGGAAAGATATAAGGTAATTATGATTTTATTAAACGATCACGAGGCCGACCTCTCTTACGAGGTCGCCACTTATGATATACTTACAATTCTTAGAAGAGATTTCTTACAATTTTAGAGACAGAAAGTAGAGAGAAGGCTGAGTTAGTTGAGATTCAACAACCCAAAATAAATGAGGTGGGTTGCTATTTATAGTATCTTTAAATGAGGTACTGTTAGGGTACTGTTCACCGGTCTTGTCGCACAGTAGTCCTGCAGAGCAGTTCGTCGCCTCCCTGACAGCTATTTAATGCGATTTGAGGTTTCTTCAATCATTGCCTGTCAGGCATTTAATGTAAGCCTGGGGGGGCATTTAATGCTGGCAGACTTTCTGACTGGGCTTGTTTGTAGAGTGACAGGCTATGACAACCCGTCGCATCATCCAATGATGACTCCCAAGTGGGAGTATTTTAATGCAAAGGAGTCCCGTTCTTGTCTTCGAGATGGCCGCTCAGAATCTTCAGGTCGGCACTTATTATGCTTATAGGACACCCAGGATCCCTCGTCCAGCCTGGCACACAGCGACGTCAGCTCGTGCATTTACTGAGTTCGGTGCCAGGCTCGAAAAATGTTCCCTCGGTGATCTTGGTTACCTAATTTTTCGGTTCAGCTCGGCACTCCTGTGCCGAACCGGGCCCTCAGCCCGGGTATTGATAGTCGATGCGTACCCGATTCATCCGTGGCTAACTCAGATATCAACGTACAGGCCCCCGAGCTCGGAGGGATGGTCTCCCGACATCTCGTCTGAGGTCGCTATAAGGGTGCGCAACCCCGAGTTTGCCAGGTTTCGCCTCGGCTTTTCCATTTCCCTTGTGAGTCGAATTTACTTTACTTGAGTCTGGTAAATTGATGACGCGAGCTGAAGTGACGCATCCATTAATGTGATATGGCCGTTGTAATTCTTGTCGGCGCTGAAAAGTCGTGCCGGTTCAGAGGCCTTTACACGCATTGCAATCTTATTTGTCCACGTGACACATTGCATCATTTCAATGGGAGAGGTGGTTTTAGGGCGCGTGGAACCCACACGACTATTTATGAGCCGTCAGATGGCTTCAATTGTGACCGTTCGATTCGTACAGTTACTTGCAATTTGATTTTGAAATTCAAAAGTCGCCATGTGTCGCATCGTAACTGGTCGAACCACTATATATATAGGGCACCATTGTCTTCAGGAAGCTTTTATTTTCTGCAAACTCGAGCGATTTTTAAAGCAATCCAGAGCAATTCGGCGAGGCAATTTTTAGGGCTTTCTTTCGAGGTTTTCTGTGAGTCGGTACTCAAGGTTTTCTGCGGTAATTCTTCTGTTCTTTATCTGTTATCTTTTCAATATGTCGAGTTCTTCCGATATTTTGGCGAATCACTCCGACGAGGAGGAGCGCGCGATGGTGGAGGAGACAAGGGAGCTGGTGGTATACTCCCCCTAGCGGCGAGAACGGTGCCGTCGCTCTGGGTCACACCCATAACGCTAGTTCGAATGACCTCTGCGACGGCAGATTTGGGGGGAAGACATCTCAGGAGTTCCCCACTATCGGGATCATCAACCTCGGTTCCAACCCTTCCGATGGCGAGGGGGAGAAGGCGGATATTCACACCGGCATTTCCCACGACGGTTCAGATGTTGACCCGGACTTGGTCGATGAACTCTCCAGGGAGAAACTCGAGGTCGCGAGCGGGTCCCGATGGGTCGAGACGACGCTGAGACCGATGTTGCTGTCGAGGCCGCGACCATGGCTCTTTTTGGGAGATGGCAACGGCCCCCGCGTATTTGGGCGACCCCGTCGACGATGGCGGCCTGGAACACTCTCTCGGTTCTCGGGGATGTCGACCTGGTATAGTTGAGGGGCAAGGCGAGCTTTGGCCCCGAAGTTCAGATTTTTGCTCCGTACGCCAGCGAGCGTATCCACTGTCCCCCACCGGGTTGTATCGGGGTTTATCGCCACAGCATTAGGCTCGAACTTCGCTTTCCCCTGCCCTGTGTTTTGAGCGACATCTTGGGCAATCTCGGCATTGGAATCAACCAATTGGTGCCGACTGACTTTGCGCGGTTGGTTGGTTTAATCGTCTTATTTCGTAAGCAAGGTTGGACAGACCCCACAAGATCAGATATTCTGGCCCCTCTCGTTTTCAAGAAGTTCGGGGATACCGGCAACTATTACAGCTCGGTTGCCCCCGGGGTGGATAGATCGTTGGTGAAAAAAGTCCCAGATTCGCTACACATTTATATGTCGGAGTGGTTTTGGGTACCTGGCGCGTGGCGAACGTCGAAATCAGCCCGACACCCATTCACTGGTTTCATCTCCGACAAATGTGAGTGTTATGCGCTTTTATTGACCTCTTACATGTTTTCTTTCTGTGTTAACAGGTCAGTGTTTCCATTTCAGTCAACAACCCTCGAGTCGACGTCAGTGATGATCTAGCCGAGAAGGTCGGAACTTTGCTGGGACTCGACGAGGAGGAGCGCTTTTACCGGGACTTGGTATCCGAGGAGAGGTTACTCACTCACGGCCTCTGCTCCGATTACAAGACAGGCTACTTTACCCCGGGTATACTTCTCTCATTTTTTTTAATACAGCGTGAGATGTTTTGTGACTTGTGACCGGTACTCATCTCCCACCTTTGCCTCGGCAGTTTACTATCCGTTGCACCGGTTGTGTGGTCTCCGATCGGTAAAGGACGCCAACAAATACGCCTGTGCTAACCCCGATTCGTTGAAAGAGATGAAAAAAATAGTGAGCCGAATGTCTTTTTTGATGAAGAAGAAGGCGCCGGGCACCACCTCGCTGGGGGCCCCGGTGTGACTCCTGCTCATTCCACCGCGGCTTCGACCCTTCTCAAGGTCGTCGTTTCTGGTTCTGTTGGGCCCGTTGCCAGCGACGAAGTAGGCGGTCGAGCTGGTGGCCGTTCCAGGGCTGCTGGGGGTATAACCGGAGGCCGAATCAGCGGCCGTGCTCCTGTGCCAACCCGAAGCAGGGGTGACGGGGCCGATCACGAGGCCGAGAGGCAGAAGATTAAAGTCGGGCTCGTGATGAGGGCCCATAAGAGATCGGTATTGGCTCGCAGGAGGAGCACGGGGGGCCATCCTCTCCTCCCCAGAAGAAGACCAGGGCTAAGGGGTCAGATGCCGGTTTGATGGCCGAGAGCTCGGTACCTGTGCATCAGGTCGGGACTTCCACCTATGTTCCGGTGAACCCTAGGCGGATGTCACTCTCAAAAAGTCTGTCCCATTTCCTAGACCGGTGGTTCATCGATGCGAGTGCGGCAGTTCCATTCAACCTGCCGAACCAGTTCGAGCACCCGCCCCAAGCAATGTCGGCTGCAAAAGCCGTGCTGTCGGCTTGGACCCCTGTTGCCGAGGCGGCAACAGGGATGCTAACCCTTCCCCAGCTGATCCAGCACTCCGTGGCGACGATGGGCCAGGATATGGTAGAACTCATGCACGCCCACGAGGTGATATATAAAGAAATGGCCGTTCGTGATAAGGCCGAGGAGGATCTGGCCACCTACAAAGGGAGGGTCAGCAAGCTGAAGGATGAGGTTCGCCGCATCGGGAGGCTCGAGACCGAGCTTGTCCTTCAGCAAGGGGCAGCCGCCAAGGCTGAGGAGGCCGCCGCCAAGGCCGTGGAGGACTTGGCCCGTGAGAAGGTGGCGTGGGCCGAAGAGAAGGCCACGTTGGAGCGGCGCAACGCCGAGCTAGCTGAGAGTGAGAAATTTCGGGCCGAGAAGAGTGCCGCGCTCGAAGGGAAGCATAAGACTGACCTCGCTCACCTGCCGAACTGCACGCCGCTGACATTGCCGAGCTCACTCGCAAGCACCAACAGCAAATTACCGAGCTTCCGGACTATGGGCAGAGGATGTCCTCCCAGGTCACGCTTCTGAAAGAAGTGGCTAAGCAAATCAACGGAGAGCCCATTGCCTTGCCTCCACTTCTAACCTTCGGCGAGGTACAGGTCTAATATTTTGAGAAAATAAGGGAGTGCATGGACAGGTCCGCTGTGTTCAACCTCCGTTGGTTGTTCCAGCGCCTGGACGTCAGGGTGCTCTCCCTTGAGGATTTTCGGGCGATCCTCTGTGAGAAGGCGGCGCGGCTCGATGTTGAGTTCGAGGGGCTAGTTTGCGAGGTTCATGATGACAAGGCCACCGTGGTTCTCAGGCTCCGGGGTTGGGCCAGCGACGTTATTTTCGGGTTCTAAGGGCTCCGCATTATCCCAGATCTGGAATCGTGACGTCTCGCACCCGGGGAGCTACTGCCGGCGTATGAGACATTCACGCCGGTGCCCGACCCATGCCCAGAGTTCCAGGCCCAACGCGGCACCGAGCTGACAGACGTGGGTGAGATGGAGGCGGAAGAAGAGACGACCAAGGCGAAGGCGGATGCCGAGGCGGCCAAGGCGAAGGCGGATGTCGAGGCGGCCAGGGCGGCAACTGATGCTGAGACCAGCACCTCTAGGACTAAGGAGGCCGAGGCGGGGGCTAAAGATGCCCCTCTCGAAAACGTGTGATTTTGTTCTTTTTGTTTTGCCGGCCTACGCGCCGTGGTGCTGACCGAATGTTGTCTCGAACACTTATTTTTCTTTTTGTAGAATTTCTTTAGATTTTGAATGGATGATTTTACTGCGCTTTGGTAGTTTATTATGTTTAAGTGTTTTCACAACTGCTTCGAATGTAACTCATTTTAGATATTACCGAGCATGTTTTAATGTCTTTTTGTTTACTTGCTCAATTAAGTTTAATGGGGGTGTCGGGCTCATTGGTTGAGACCGGTACCTTGCTTTCATTTGATCAATCCGAGGTCAGACCCAAAGCCTGTCTATTTATGGGACACCGCGCTATGTTTGAGCTCGGCTTTTGTTCGTGGCCCGAGCCTTGAGATTGGACTCGGCACTAATTATTTGAGGGGCCGAGCTTTGCTTTCGCGCTCGACACTCGTTTATGACGACCGAGCCTCGAGATTGGGATCGATGCTTATTATTTACGAGGCCGAGCTTCACGTTTTGAGCTCGGTGCTTGTACATTACTTGGGACTTTACCAGTCCAACCTGTCGTCAGATAGCAGTTTGGCCTTATCGAGCCTCGCGGTGGATCTCGTTCATTCATTTCTTACATTTTTATCTCAATGGCCTGACGGGGCCACTTTGCCGGGTTCGGTTTGTGCCGGCCAGACCATCGTATTGACCCAACCGACACGTAATTACATTGCAGTTTACCAGAACGGTCTCGCGTTTGGACTCGGTGGTATTATTTGTCTGACCGGGCTTCTTAGTTGAGCCCAACTAGTGCCGACCGGGTCATCGTACTTCCGGCCAACACTTCTTTCCTTACGTTTAATTATTCCACTTCAACTCGATCTATGCCTTAGTTTCCTATCTACTAAAAACAAGAAACAGAAATTACATTTCTTTACGAGGTTTGTCACTTCTTTACAAAACACAATAAAACAATTACAATGAATCACCCTAGACCTATTGGTAGAACTTTTTGAGGAATGCCGAGTTCCATGGGTATTGGTGGGGGGGTACTGTCGAGGTGTTCGAGACGGTAGGCCCCATGCGGGAGGGCTTCACTGATTTTATACGGTCCTTCTCATTTCGGCTTGAGGGGTCTGGGCTCGGGCCCCGTTACCCTTTTGAGTACCATATCGCCGACCTGGTATGAGCGTGATTTTACTTAAGAGTTGATGTATCTCTCGCTCTGCCTCTTGTAGGCCGCGTTTTTTAGCTCGGCCTGCATCCGGTGTTTGTCTATTAAGTCCAGGTTGGCTCTCAGCGACTCGAAATTGGATTCTTCCTCAAAATCGGTTACCCAGAACGTTGGGGCGCCGAGATCGACGGGTATCATCGTCTCAGATCCATACGCTAGGGAGAACATTGTTTCGCCGCTCGATGATCTGGCTGTGGTGCGATATGCCCAAAGCACACCCAGGAGTTCTTCCGTCCAGGCCCCTTTCGCGGCTTCAAGTCGGACTTTGAGCCCCTGCTTGATTATTTTGTTTACGGCCTCGACCTGGCCGTTTAACTGGGGATGGTAGGGTGTAGAGAAGAAGTGTTTAATGTTGTATTCTTCGTAAAATATTTCTAGCTTCTTCCCCTTGAATTGTTTGACGTTGTCAATGATTATCGAGTTCGACACTCCAAATCGGCATATGATAGACTTACCATATGAAGTTGATAATTTTCTGTTCAGTGATGGTGGCGAGCGGTTCGGCTTCCCCCCACTTAGTGAAGTAGTCAACAACGACCACCGCATATTTCACCCTACCTTTTTCGGTGGGTAGGGGGCCGATCAGGTCAACACCCCACCTAGCGAATTGCCATGGGCTGAGAATTGATTTCAGGGGCTGTGACGGTTGGATGATGTTGGGCGCAATGGTTTGGCATTTTGCACACTTCCGGGCTAAATCTAGGGCGTCCTTCTTCAAGCTTGGCCAATAATAGCCTTGTCTGAGAACCTTATGATCGAGGGCGTATCCCCCCCCCCCGAGTACGAAGCTGCCTGGCTTCTTTTGGGTCCGGCGGCAACGTACTGGTCTCGAGGTACGACCGGATCGGGACCATCCAATTCGGGTCTTGACTGTCCGCACCCAGCCCGACACTTAGCACTGACGGTTGTTCTTTGTGGCCGACATGAACATATTCAACACTTTCCACCCCGACACTTGAGGCGAGGCGAGCCAGGGCGTCGGCTTGCACGTTCTCTGTCTAGGGAATGTGGTCTATTCGAGTCCGGATCTTGGTCATCTTCTTTTTCACCAGTCCCAGGTACGGGACTAGCCTTGCTTCCTTTACTCCGAATTCTCCAGATATTTGCTTGACCATCAGCATGGAGTCTGAATATATGATGAGGTCGGTTAGGCTCATGGCTTCTGCAAGGGCGAGCCCAGATAGAAATGACTCATACTCAGCTTCGTTGTTCGTCACCGAGAAGAGATATTATATTGAATGACAAAAGAGCTTTTTGTGGGGATCTATGAGGACGACTCCTCCGCCTGCTTGTCTGGTAGTGGAGGACCCATCCTCATACATCACCCACGGTTGCTCGCTTGTCGTTTCTTGAAGTCCCGCCGTGAACTCGGCTATAAAGTCCGACAATACCTGCCCCTTCATTGTTGTTCGGGGTCGGTAATGGATGTCGTACTGTCCCAGCTCCACCGCCCACTTTACCATCTGACGTGACATGTCTAGCCGGTGAAGGATTTGTCGCAATGGGTAGGCGGTGCGGACAGTTATTGAGTATTCGAGGAAGTATGGCTGCAGTTTTCGTGCTCTAGTCACTAAAGCAAACGCAAGATTTTCAATTGGTGGGTATCGCAGCTCCGCATCGTGGAGTGCATTGCTTACGTAGTAGATTGGGTGTTGAGAGGATTCGTCTTCTCGGATGAGGGCAGCGCTGATCGCCTCGTCAGAAACTCACAGATAGAGGAAGAGCATCTCTCCAGGCCGGGGTTTCTGCATTGTTGGAGCCTGGCTCAAGGTTTCTTTGATAGCCTCCAACGCTCGCTGGCACTCGGGGGTCCATTTGAATTTTTGATTCTTCTTGATTGCGTCGAAGAATGGCTTGCACCGGTCTATCGACTTTGAGATGAATCGGCTGAGCGCGGCAAGTTTGTCGGTCAGACTTTGGACTTTCTTGATTGAGATCAGAGGCCGGAGGTCTTCAACGGCTTTGATCTTCTCGGGGTTGGCATGGATGCCGTGCTGGCTTACAATGTAGCCCAGAAACTTGCCCGAGCCAACACTAAAAGTACATTTCTTGGGGTTTAATTTCATGGAATAATCACGCCAAATAGAGAACATCTTATTAAGGTCGTTTACGTGGTCGGATGCGTACACAGACTTAACTAACATATCATCTACGTACACTTCCATGCTAACACCTATCAAACTAGAAAACATTTTATTGACTAAATGTTGATAGGTGGCCCCGGCATTCTTCAGTCTAAACGGCATCATGGTGTAGCAATAGAGTCTGCATGACAAGTAGAAAGAAGTGTGTTCTTCTTCGTCCAGTTGCATCGGAATCTGATTGTAGTCGGAGTACGCATCCATGAAGCTCATCAGCTCGTGCCCCGAGGTGGCGTCGACCATGTAGTCGATGTGGGGCAGGGGGTAGCTGTCTTTGGGGCATGCCTTGTTGAGGTCGGAAAAATCAATGCAAAGGCGCCAAGCCCCACTAGCCTTTTGGACGAGAACCGGGTTGGCGTTTTCCCGAAGGAATCTGGTCAGCTCGGCCTTCAACAGGGCCGGCAGTTTACTGCCAATCTGGAGTTGCTTTTGACAAGTCTCCTCGTCAATGAAAATGATCTCGACTTCGTCCAGGGGCTCGACCCTTTGGGTACCCCTTTTTTCTTCATATTGAGTTCGGATGTCGAGTTCGTCCTCCTCTGTGACCGGCTCCTTTCTGGATCTTCTTCCTCTCTCTTAGTCCAAATCGGCTCCAGACTCTTCTGCTTGGTCGGCATCGCCACCAGCCAAGGGGAGCGTATCTATCTGGGTCTCCAGCATGCGGTCGTCCCCGGGCCAAGGTGAACCATCTCGACATTTCGGCTTAAGTGGTCATCTGCCATCTCTGCTTCGATTTCAATCTCGGTCCCTCCGACGATCAGGCCGGCACTTGACACGATCGGGAGAGGCGAACCTGTCTGGTTTCCAAGCATGGGTTCCCCCTGCGTGATCGTGCGCCTGCTCAGCATCTGCGTCGAGGTGGACCGACTGATTTTTTGAGACGAAAAGCTTGGTTGCTCCTGTCTCGGCGTTGGGAATGGAGTTGGCTGCGTTTATCTCTGTTCGCGGGATGGTCAAGACGCATTATCGCACTTCTCTCTGATCTTACCAATGGGTCCTTTCCCCGTCTGAGGTCGGGAATTTAATGGAATAATGGAAGATCGAGACGGCGCCTCTCAGCTTGTAAAGCGTCGTCCTGCCTAAGATGGCATTGTACTCACTTGGGCAATCCACGATCTTGAAAGTTTCTAGTATCGTTCGCGTGGGCTGCCCCTTCTCCCCGAACCTGATCGGCAGTGTCACTTGGCCAACAAGGGTCATCATTTGTCCATTAAACCTCTGGATCCTCTCTCGGCAGGGTTGCACGTCCTTCATGTCGATTCCCATCTTCTTGAATGTTCTATAGTAGAGGATGCTCGCGTAGGCCCCAGTGTCGACCATTATTCAATGAATTTTTATCACCATTATCGGGGCCATGATCACTAAGGCATCAGAGTGGGGGTGGTCGAAAAGGATGGCATTCTCATATGTGAAGGAGATTTTATTAGGCGTCGGCTCAGTCGCCGGCCTGCTCCCGGCATGCATCACCCTCTGCTCGGCGTAATAGGCTTGCCGGGCATAAGCCTTTGTCTGCCTCCTCGAAAGGAAGGATTCACCTCGGCTTGTGTTGACGCGCCGAGGAGGGAAGTTAGTTTGGTCGGTCCCTGCATATGGGGACCGATTTTTTCTTCTACACCCGGAGGTGCCAGCCTCATTATGATGTGCCGGGCTGAATGTTTAGATCTCATTGGGGCCGCCCTGCTGTGGCTTCTTTCTCCGAGGTTTCACGTCGGTATCTTCATCGCTGTCGACGCCATCCACAAAACGGCCTCCCTTCTTTCTCTTCTAACTAGAGTGAGTAAACTTCTTGACCCGTGGGTCGTCAATCAGCTTGAGCAGTGCCGACATCAAGTTGTATCACTGGTCAGTATTATGTCTGTGTGCCTTGTGATAGGTGCAATACAGAGACTTGTCTACCTTGTCTTTATCAGTGAACATGGGCTTTGGGTCTGACAGCAACCCTTTGGTTTTGATCTCTTCATAGACTGCGGCAGAACCTACCAAGAAGACGTCCTGATAGCTTTCTTTGAGCTCCTCAGCCCTTTGCTTCCTCATGGCCCGAACTTAAGCAAACAATTTACTAGGCTTCCCTGACTTCTCCTCTTTGTTTTTGCCTTTGCTCGGCATGGCGCCCAGTACCGGGATGGATGAAGATTACTCAGCCATAATGTAGTTTTGGGCTCGGACGAGGAATTCTTGGTAGGTGGTGGGCTTTTTCTTGCACAGGGACCACTTGAACAGCGTTTTTGGCTTCAGGCCGACCTGAACCGAGATTAACAGTGCTTCTGGATGACACTGCTCCATGTTTTGAACGCGGTCGTTGAACCGAGTAATGTGGTCTTTCAAACTCTTGTCCTCGCCTTGGACGATGTTGGCAATGGATTTCTTGAGGGCAAGGTTGATCTGCGACCTGATGAAGTGTGATCGGAATGCCGGCCTGAGCTGTCCCCAGGTGGAAATGGAGTGCGGATACAGAGAATGGTACCACCTCTTTGCCTTCGGCCCCAGCGTTAGAGAGAACATGTGGCAGCGTAGGGCGTCTGTCGCGCCGTGCAGGTCCATCCACGAAGTGTAGAGGCCGATATGAGAGTCAGGGTCCGAGCTTCCGTCGTAAAGTCCGAGCTGGGGCAACTTGATTTTCTTAGGCACCGGCTCGTGTGAGATGTCGGGGGAGAGAGGCGAAGCATGATCCACGACCCGAGGCCTAGGTCGTCAAAAAGGTAGTGGTGCTAGTTCCTCCTGGGTGGAGTGCCGACCTTCCAGCACGGCAATTCTGCGTTTGAGGGTCGCGACCTCGTCGGCGTCGCACCCAATGGTTTCTCCTTGCTTGATGACCTCCCTGAGGTCGCGGATGGCCTGGGTCTTGTCACCTAGGCGCTGGTAGATGGAGCGACGAACATTGCACCTGCGATGTCAATGTAGTTTGTATAACTGGTCATATCTGTATCTCAAGCTAGTAAACTCATTGTACTATAATGCTAACTCTCCGTGATCTCCCAGCGTACTGTGACTCAGATATGGCTTCCTTCACTTCTTGCAACGTGCGTCCTCGTATGAAAAGCTTCGGTTCGTCATCGCGGTGTTGTCTGTTGCTGTTGATTGATCTTCTCTGTCACGAACGAAGAATGTGTCGTATATCGACACGCTGTACCCGAAAATGGTTATGTCACACCCCGCCTAATTATTCTATAATATATAAAAATCAGAGTAAATTTTTTTCTTTTTATTTTCGAAAAACTCTTTAACTTTATTTTCGAAAATACTCATACTAACTCGCGGGATGCTACTAACTTAAACTCTATCTCATGCAGACGTAAATAAATACATGCAACCTAATCAAAACCGTTATATATAGGTACCACGGAGATAAAAGCATTAAACATGCATAAGTCTGAAAATCTCATAATACATACTAAGTCTGACATGTGCGGAAGCTGAAACATAATATGTCTACGCATAGTAATAATAATACATGTTCAATAAATGACATGTAGATGCGTTACAAAAATACTGCTAATGACCACGCGCCATGCTGCCCACGCGCCACGCGCCGCTTCGTCACCTGAAAAACATAATGGGGGCGTGAGCAAAACCAATATACTCCGCAAAGACCAGTACTTAATTATACAACATCGTTAATAACAATATCATGATTTTAAGTATATAAGAACTGATCTGAACTGAAACTGTAACTGGGGCATCTGGTGGTCATAAAGACCCTGGCTTAAAAGACAATCATGTGCACACTTCGGGGATCATTAAGGCCAATTAAGGCCTCCCTCAGAACCACGGGGGATCATTAAGGCACGCCACGGCGTCCCTCATGGTGAGCTAACTATTTATCATACATACCTCGGACATGGTACGGAAATTAAAGATGATGTATAACAAGTATGTTACCCCCACCTGATAAGCTGCTACTGCTAGGCAAGTGTTGGATGACTGGTAGCTGTCGGAGGCTCGACTCTCCTTAAGCTACACAATTATTTGAGCAAAATGTACTAAGTACTATGCTCAAACTGAAAACTTGATTCTTATTAATATCTGACCTTTCTAAGTTCTCTCACTCGATTATAAAATAATGTAATCTGAATTTAGAGACTTGAGCTATTTTGGAAGGATTTGTTGACTTTGAGGAATTCTAGAGCTCTTTGAAATATTTCTAAGTCTGGTCTGCTTATCTAATTTATCTGATCTATTTTATCTGACTGATCTGATCTTATCTAAACTATCTTATTCTGATCTGACTTATCTGGCTGAGTTCGGAAAAATATTGAATCTCGGTTCACGCTCAAACCGATATTCTGAACTGCTATTCTTGAATCGTCCAGACTATCCGGACCGATTCGACTGAACTGGACCGGCGGCTCGATCTAAGCAGGCCAGTTGCTCATCTGACTGGGTGCAACTCGGCTTAACCGTGGTCCGGGTACATACGCACGGACACGACATCAGCCGACGCCCAACTTTTCTACTCGAATCTAGAGTTCATCCGGTCTGACTGGGAAAAGGCCGAACTAGGGTTTTCTACTCAACCAACTATTTATTTCTTTTCAAGACAAAACTCAAACTCTAATTTTAACGTGATTTTCTAGTGATTTTAGGCCCAACAACTGCAGCTAATTCTCAACCGGATAATATCTAGCAATTTTCACAAAAAGCAGCTAAAGCCCCAAATTAGGCATACCAAACAGTCTCCAAAATTTACATAATTTTAATCATATCACCTTTAGCATTTATAAGATTGTTTCATAAAATTTCAATGTATTTCGAGGCCTTTAGCATTTTTTTTCAAAAACCGAGCATTTCGACTAGATATTAAACAAATCCGGTAAATATAGTAAACGGACACCAAAAATCATGAAACTTAACATATAAATTCCTCAACATGAATAAAGTCCAAGGTCAAAAGATCAAGCCTCAAGTAAACACTTATCACGTTTAACTCGAAATTACTACGACCGACAATTTACTCGAACCACTAGTTTGCCTATCAAACAGACACTAAAAATTAATCCGATTATACCTTAAGCCTCAAGTCAGCTGAACGAATTTAATCATATTTATTTCCACATTTTATCACAATTATAACAAAAGTCCCAACTCTCATTATAGTCATCAAGTCTAAGCCATATAATTCAAGTTTTAGCGATTATACCTCAAATGTTCGAAAAAGAGCAGTTCGAGAGTAGATCAGGCTAGGAAATGAAAGAAAAGGGAGCAACCCGTTCGGCTAGGGGCTGTTCGGACCAGATATGGAGCTGCTCGAGTCATACTCGATCTGGTCGGGTCAGTTTTGGGATGTTGACCATGGATCCGAGTTGCTTAGTGCAAGGTGTTGCGAGCTTGGACCGAGTGGTGTAGACCGAAGCTCGGGTCTGAGGTGCAAGCAAGTTGTGGACGTGGCTCGAGTGCAGCAAGCTCGGGCTGAGAAGACGGTTTAGACCATCTGGGGTGAGCTCGTCGGCACTCGACGTGGTGGACTCGAGCTCGCCAGAAAACCATGGCTGAGCTCGCGTGGATGGTGGGCTGGAAGTGGTCGCAACTCGTCTTGCTACGGGAACGCCGGAACTGGTCGCGGGTCTAAGCATCGAAGTGGTGACGACGACGGGCTGAGCTTTGGGCGCCGAAAAATTGAGCAGCGAGGTCGTGTGTGGATCGTGTGCGGATGACGGATCTGCGGGCTAACCGTAAAACGAAGCTTCGACTGAACCTGTGCGCGGAAGAAGAGCTGTGACTTCGCTGGAGGAAGGGAGGTGCGGGCGCCGCCGTGAAGAAGCTGGACGACGGCGGTTTTGGGCTCACCGGGACTGCTCGAAGTGGAGGATTCGTGGTGGAGCTGGGCTCGTTATGATTGAGTTGCGGGTGAGCTGTGGTTATGCTAGGGCTTCGAGCTTCACCGACGTGAAGGTGGTCGCCGGCAAGGTGGGTGGCGGCAGCTCGCCGGATTTTTGAGGGGTGTTCAGATTTTGGAAGCTTCAAGCAATGGCTATGGTGGAAGGAAAACTTAAGGAAGATGGTGATCGAGGAGAGAAGGTGAATAATGTTTTTGCTTTTAGGTGTTGAAATGAGGATAAGCTTTTTGTGGTCCAAATTGAGCAAAGGGTTCTATTTATAGATGATGCTTGCTAGTGTTTTTGCTTTTCTTGGACTTGTAAAAAAAAATCGGGCCAAATCGACTTGGGCTCGGTCTATAAAATACTGCTCGGGCTCGGAATTTAATTTGACTTTTCGAACCAAAAAATGGGTCGACTAATAAAAATAAATTTGGCTAGGATTTGAAATGTCTCGATTAAATAGTTGGGCCGAAATTAAAATATTTGGGCTCGAAATTAAGATAGCCCACTAAAATGGGCCCGTAAATTGGGCTGCTCGGAAATTAAATAAATTTTTGACTTTTCTAGTACTCGATAAAAATAATTTATCGAGATTTAGACTTTAGATTTTTATCTCGTTTCCAAAATAATAATTCGAATGTTCTCTCCATGACTTAGACTTGAAATTAAATAAATTACGCGATTGATACTAATAATTCTCGGCATAGATAGAATATGACTATTTCTGATAAATAAAGTCGAGCTAATTATATAATTTTGGGTCGGGGCTTACAATCTATCCTCCTTAAAATATTTATGTCCTGAGAAATGCTAAACTTAAGCCTAAGTCCATCTCGACTATAAACTAGAAACTGAAAATAAAAAGTACATAAGTACTAATCAGAACTGAAAATCTAGATATCTAGCTCTGAATTTGGTCTTCTTTTTACTAGTGATCTTGGCTTTCTCATGGCAACTCCGGCTTCAAGCCCCCAGCTAAATCTGGACTAGTGGCTCTTATTTCAAGTCGCCATAATTTACCCGGCTTTTGACTATTATACACCGTTAACCCAAGTTCGAGAACTGAGGGTCTCTATCTGAATACTCTATAGGTCTGCTCCGGTCATAAACTGATCTCACTGGTACTGGTTCGCCATGGCGGTTGGCCAAAATTCACAATATGCCTTAGATAAAATCCAAGACAAAACTTTTAGAAGCTATACTTAGAAACCTCTGAAGAAGCTCATCTATTCTCTTAGCGCTATCGCCCTAGCTATGGTGATACTCTTGGACTTAGAGAGGCCTATTTCTCGGCCCTCTGACTAGCGTACCCTCCGCCACAAGTTGGTCGTAGGTACTACCTCACGTGTCAACTCGGGTCAATGTGAGTCTCATCTAAGTTTTTCACGTGTTCGAGCTTGAGCACAACTTCCCCAAACTCGAGGCGTGGAGAAATCACTTAAACATTTCCCGAGAATTTTGGCGGCAAAGCCCCAAACGTTAGGCTTAGCTCACCATCTCTACTATAAGCTGAAAAATGGTTGGGGTAACTATGTTGTAGTTTCTTTGCTGTTGTGACCCTCATGTCACCTTGCCGTACACACTGTCTTATGGTCTTTCTGTGGCTGACCGGTACGTGACTTTCGTCATTTCAGTATTTCATAAATCTTTGTGTGGATCACTGATTTTTACTCCCTTGTTTGTCGGTATACTATTGACCGAAAAACATTCTTTCGCTATCTCTTTCTTGTATGTCAGCGATCCAAACTTGTGTCTATACTAAAACGTACGGTGTCATGTCTATTCTTTTCTATTAATTGCTTTAGTGAAAAATTGTTATTCTGAACGGGTCTGTCATTCAAAACGCAAGCCTTTAAGCGTTCTGATCATCTTTTTTTATTATCCATCGATCTGTAAAACTAGTGAGGACAACTAACAACTGTGGTTTGACTCATCGTGACTTGGATACTGACGAGGCGGCACATTGCGTGCGGTATGCCACATGCAGTTCACCCACTACCCGGGGCCCACGAGCACAGAATACATGCATGCGGTACCTGCGTGCAATGTACTTGCGGTGTCAGTGTCGTATGCAGTCACAACACGATCGCGTCCACGTATTATGTTAGTAATCTTGTTGTACTGCGACGTACGACTTTGAATGGTGCCACGACCACTGACACAGGGGCGTGCTTGGGCCATGGCTAACGGAAATGGCGCGTTGACTGGTATTTTTGACGGATGCACGGGCGTTGGGCAGAGCGCAGGGGCGCGGTTGGTTCGGTCGGTCTCGTTGCACGGGCACGCACTCGGTGGCTCTGCCCCAATGATAGGGCGAAAGTGGAACAAGAGCGTAAAACATCGGTAGGCACTCCAAATACGTGTTAATGCACGCATGTTGCTCGGATCTATCTATTTTTTAGTACAACCTAAGTGCCTCACTGCTGAAATGGGTAAACTTTACCCAAGGGTACTAAAATCATACTATTAAGGCTTATGTGTTCTCTCTTTCTTTCTAACACGTTTACTCTTCCTTACATAGTCTCAGCTTAATACTGGAATATTGTTCTCTGTTGTGGAGGAAATCTACTTTTCTTGCTTGGCGACTCTCCCAAACTATCTTTATGCTTACTACTTGTCTGTTTCTTCATTATTTCTTTCTCAAAGCCTAATCTAAACCTAGTGACGTCGAAACACCACCAATACTTAAAGGCGATTTCAACACCTCAACTTTCACGTACTTTCTAATCTGGAGGCATCGGGTACCTCGACTTCTGGCGGAGGATGTCCGAGCTTCAAGTAAATATTGGAACTTGCAATTTCCCCGCATGGGGTCAACAATTTTTCGGCTCTCGAAGGTGAGTATTTACTCTCCTCCTTGAGTCTACTTAGCTTTCGGTAATGGGTGCACATCTTTTTTTCATTATGAACCGTCGAGCGCACTATAAAGTGACGCGCTTGGTCCAACAATTCCGATTTCGGATTTGGGTCTTCAGCTCTCGTAGCTTGTTGATGTCTCATGCGTTTGGATCTGCTAACACTGGTCTTATTTTGGCAACTGGTAAATTGAGTTCCACCTTTCGGTCAACTGGTCTTCCTCGTAATATTTATGAAAATAGGTCACACGATTGCGAACAACAGTTACCACTCTGGGCGTTGATTGTGACATGTTCTCTAATCACGAATTCTAAAATTTCACTGTCGGTACATGAACGCGTAATTTATAGGTCTTCGTCTTCCTAAACAGACTATCTTCAACTTTTCCCTGCGCGGGGTTGGTTCTTCTTCTTGAATTATGGTTGTTGTGATCTCCCACTTGGCTTTTGTTTGATCTACTGGTGGTCACTACGGACTGTTGTTTGTGCATTTTTATACTATCAGAATCTTCCGTGGGTGATGGCTTCTTTTTCGAGATGACGAGTAAGTCGTCGTGGTGTCAAATCGTGATTTAACATGCGATCCTTGCTCTTTTTTCTATTAAACTCGATCTTCTCTTTCTTTGACTACTAGAGATTACCTCATACGGGAACATGTCTAATATGGTTCAGCTTCAAGCCTCCATGGTTCTTTTCGGACTTATGGCTTTTATTTCAAGCCTCAAGGACTTACCCAGACCTATGACTCTTATACACTGAAACCCTCGCTTCTTGTACTTGCTTGAAGGCATCTTGCCAGTTTTAAGTGAGGCAATCTTTAGAGTTAGAACTTTACTTAAGCGTGCATAGTTCAGACAATGAAATGTCCACTGTCTTACCTATGTACTGATATCTATTGACTTATTCTTCTTTTAACATTTCCAGCACTGATTCGTTAAGAAATCTCGAGCGGTTTCTCTCTCTATCTCTTTTCTCTCTATCTCTTTTCTATCTATCTCTTCATTTATTATCAATGTGGCTCGTCGCGCGATCCCTGTTATAACTGTGCATACGAAAATCATGCTTGTCCGTAATGTCTGTTATCTAACCTTTGAAAATGATGATTTATAGCTACAACTGACTTTTCGTAGCCATGGTTGGCCACTAGAATCTGAATGTCTCTCCTCATGTCATTCTGAAAACTGTTACATTCTTCTCCTTGGTGTTTACGAGGTTACGAGCAAACGCAATCTTACGAACGAAGTCGTGCTCATACTTCTCTACAGAGCGGCCCTCTGTTGAAGGGCATATAATTCTCGCTCTATTCTCTTGCGAAAATGGCGCGGTAAAACTTGGCTTCCATAATCTACTTGAGCCACTCTCATGTTAGCTCATAATGCTCCTCCTTCCCCAAACGCCAGTAGTCGTTCCACCAATCTCAGAAATTGGCCTACGACTACGGCATGTTTCTGCTCTGCGGGAGGGTTCGGAGTTCTGCGTGGTTTCTTTCTGGATAACCACTAACTATCGAACAAACACCGTATAGCCGATTAAAAAATTGTTATACTATACTTAGCGAATTTTAACAAATTTCCGAAAACACCTAGCTTTGCTAGTGTTCCGGTTTATACTTAACTCTTCTAAGTTCTGGCTAGAGTTCAGATATAGTATAGAGTTGGACTTAGCTAAACTTTCTAGATTTATGTCTAGAGTTCTCTTTCTATTCGGAGGATAGATGCTAGCCCCCTAAGATCTCATGCACTTGCAAAAAATTTAAAACTTAGGTGACTTACCTTGGAGTCGGCGCGGCGTGAGCGTGTAGTGGTCATGCTTTTCTAAACTCTTTTAAGTATACAGAACCACTAAGTTGCTTTGATACCAACTGTAACACCCCGCCTAATTATTCTAGAATTTATAAAAATCAGAGTAAATTTTTTGCTTTTTATTTTCAAAAAACTCTTTAACTTTATTTTCAAAAATACTCATACTAACTCGTGGAATTCTACTAACTTAAACTCTTTCTCATGCAGACGTAAATAAATACATGCAACCTAATCAAATCCGTTAAATATATAGGTACCACGGAGATAAAGGCATTAAACATGCATAAGTCTGAAAATCTCATAATACATACTAAGTCTGACATGTGCAGAAGGTGAAACATAATATGTTTACGCATAGTAATAATAATACATGTTCAATAAATGACATGTAGATGCGTTACAAAAAGACTGCTAATGACCACGCGCCATGGGGCTCACGCGCCACGCGTCGCTCCATCACCTGAAAAACATAATTGGGGCAGAGCAAAACCACTATGCTCTGCAAAGTCTAGTACTTAATTATACAACATCGTTAATAACAATATCGTGACTTTAAGTATATAAGAACTGATCTGAACTGAAAATGTAAATGGGGCATCTGGTGGTCATAAAGACCACGGGCTTAAAAGCCAAACATGTGCACACTCCGGGGGATCATTAAGGCCAATTAAGGCCTCCCTCAGAACCACGGGGGATCATTAAGGCCCTCCACGGACTCCCTCATGGTGAAATAACTATTTCCCATACATACCTCGTGTTAGAGGTATACTGTAAAAGCTATGTTTTGCAGATTCTATCAATTCCATTTTGATCTGGCCATCATGTTTCGGTCAAAGTACATATGTTTGCAGTTTATTTATTTATGCAAATCATACTCCATGACTTATATTGAGATAGTGTGGTTCGAAGAGTTTCGAACAGAAAGATCACCTATCGGTTCCTTATAAGACTAAACTATTCGTTCAACAGTATAGACAGGTAGTGAGACCCCTCTTGGAAAAAGACTGTAGTGTATTCTTGATTAAGTTGGTCTTTGACTGAAGGATTACACTAGCACTTATGTTAAGTATTGAACAAGACCACAAAAGGATAAGGATATGAGACTCACTGACCGTTGTTGTAACCTAGACCTTCAGTGATTGATGCATTCTCTTATGCTGTAAGATAATATAAAATAGGCATATATTTTTATAACATTATTTATTTGATTTACCAAGTGATTGCTATTTTATTAGGATGACATACGAGGTATTTTGGTAAGTAAGAATAATTATATGATGTGCTATTATAAATTATTTACGGTCACTATGTTCCAGTGCGTTGGATTGATGACGTCCCCGAAATGAGTTCAGGAAGGAACATTATGTTAAACCCTGCAGGTAGACGATTGTCTGACATAATGGTTAAAGATTTGAGTGGTACTAATTTTGGAAATGAATAAGAAGTTGATTAATTATTTTGGCAGTAATTTAATTAATCAACGGACGTTATATCTTAAACATAGGGAGGTAAATCGATCAATCGGATTAATATTATTTAATCATGGAGGGTCAATTTTATTGGTAAAATAGTGGCTAAATGGGGAGAGCAATAATATTACTCTAGTGTGATGTTTTATTATTTAATTCCATTTAAATAGGAATTAATTTTATTCCATATTAATTAATTTAATTAGGAGAATAAAATTCCTACTAGAATCTTGTCTTGGGATTAGGAGACTAAAAAGTCTTCTAGAAGATGGAGATTAGTAGGAAATATATTTCCTACATTAAATAATTAATTGGAGTAGAATTAGGCTTTTTAAATTAGGAATTAATTTTATTCCATGATTATTAATTTAATTAGGAAAGATATTCCTACCAGGATCTCCTCTAGTGTTAGCAGACTTAGGAGTCTTCTAGAAGATGGAGATTAGTAGGAGATCTCCTTCCTACATTAAATTAGTATTGGTGTAGAATTAGGATTCCTAGACCTAAATGGGATAGTCTATATTTAGCACCTCCTTAAGGTCCCTAATGGAGCCTATAAATACACCATGTCCCAATCTCTCCTACAGAGTTCATGTTGGCCGATTTTCTCTCTACATACACACGAGAATTATCTTTGTTTGAGAGTTAGGGAGATTCGGTTATACGCTCCACCAAGTTTGATCGAAGTAGGTATTTAGGTAATCCATTAGAAGGTTTTTTGGTACAATATATTGAGCCTCTAATATACATATAATTCCGGTCATCATCATCACATCATCGCCACCCATCGCCGCCGTGAGCCACCGCCGGAATCCGCCTACCGCCGCCCGTCGCTGCCCAAGTCCATCCGAGGTGCAACCGCACACCGTGCACGCAGTCGCACATCGCCCAGGCCCGTCGCGACACCCAGCATCCTCACGCGAAGCAGTCCTACGCCGCACGCCTGTTCGAGTGAGGTCTGTCTGCATCGCCGTCATTCCCAGCGCGCCAGTGCAACGCGCGCGGCAATTCGCCTGCGTCCAGTGCACTGGCGCGGCAATTCGCCTGCGTCCAGGTTTCCTTGCGCTGCACGTCCGCGTTCGCCCACTCATCTACGCCAATCCGCAGCGGCTTAGGAGTCCTGCACGCGTGCACGCAGACGCTCGAAGCTGCCAGTGCTCGTTCGCATAGCCTGCTTTCCGCGCGTCACGCACAGCTGATGACAGATCGAATTTTTGTCTATACTCAGGTTGTGAATAATCGCACTCAGGCCCTTAGATTACTCAAGATAGGTGTATCTAACAGACGCACTATCGGCCTTCTCCTAGACACTGTGACTTCGAGACGCTCTAATGGCCTTCTCTCCGACACTGTATGTAAACACGCACTAATGGCCTTGTTTAAACACACATAAGAACATAAGTTCCCCTCTCAATAGGCTCACCAATTCAATACTCAATTCAAGACATCCAAATAATGAAGAGGTACATGGGTATTTATAGATGCCAACTACCTCTAGTTCTAATCTTAATAGGAAACTATAAAACAATAAAATATTAAATCCTAAGGTAAGTAAATATCTTACCACCATAAAATCCTAAATCTACTAGATCTCCTAATTACTTGTCTTGCACTCCAAGAAAATCTAGAAGCTTGTGCATAAATCCCTTAGCCGCCTCAATCACTTCGGCCGCCTTCCTTCTCACGCGTTGAAGCGTCTCGCATTCCTCGGCGGACTCGGCATCGTGCGCGCTCCCTGTCCCGCACCCGAACTTCTCGCGTGCGTGCGTGCTACCCTCCTCGCCTATGCCTATCGCGCATAGGAATGCGCCCGCGCTGCTGTCCCACTCGCGCGCCCGTGCGCGCTCTGCGTCCTCGTCGTTCGTCTCCTGCGCGTGTGCGCCTGCGCTCGACATTTCTATGCCCGCGCGGATTGGGTCGTTCGCGCTTGCCCCGCACTTGCGCACTGTTGCGCGCCTCTCGCCACCGCTGCACGTATCCTACGCGTCCTCGCCACCTGCGCGAGTCCCGCGCAGGCCAGCAGTTCTCGCCTTGCTTGCACATTCACCCAATGCTATCCGCGTGCATTCCCCGTCGCGTTCCTCATTGCACCCGTGCACTATCGTGCGTGCTCTGCTGCTGCCCAACTCCAACGTGTCCCAGTCAACCCCCGCGGCTCGCCCGCCTACCGTGCACCCGTGTACACCGTCTTGCTCATTCGACCACTTGCGCGCATCAAGGCACGATGCGCGTTCCTTGCTCGTGCTAGTACTCTTGTTGCCAACTGACTCCGACTGCTCGCCCGATGACCTTGGCTCGTCCCTCGGGTCCCAACCTTCAACACACTTACCCTCATTGCAATCACCAGCTCGCCATATCCAACCATCCTCCATCCTTTGCTTACCTCGCCTTTTAGCCTCCATCTTCCAAGCTCGTCTCTTCCTTGCACAAGGCTTGCACCAACACTTCTCTTCCTTAGCCTTTGCCTTGCGTTTCCTTCGCGCTTGCTTGGCCTTGTGCTTCTTAGACTTCACCTTTATCTTTGGACCACATCCTTTTGGCCAATCCCTTATACATGAAGGTCGATATATTGGACTTGATGGCTCCTCTAGCATGTTGTCCAACCATATGTTGAGATCGTTGCCACCTTCATCCTCCAATTTACCTGGGTTGATGACCACTTCCGTATCATTCTCCTCCTCTTCGAGACTTTTCTTGTCCTCAAGGATTAAAAAATTCAACGCGCCTTCATCACCATTGTCTTGAGCATCGATCACCATTGCTTCTCGGGCTTCTACGAGTTGTAGCTCGTATTCTTCTATATTCCTTCGCTCATGAAGCTCATCTAGATATGTTTTCTCCCATGGTGTGAGCTCTCTTTCCAAACCCTCCAACATCTCAAGATCTTCCCAATCTAACTCATCCAATGGTGGGTAAGACATTTTTTTTTTTTGACTCTTCAAAAAATTCGAACAAAGCCAAAAAATATAAAACAAAGGACTAGATGACACTCTTTTTTTTTTAAGGCTCAAATTTTCGAAAAATAAAGGGAAAAATTCGAACAAATTCGAACCCAAAAAAAAACGAAAATCGAACCAAAAAAGAAGAGAAATTCGGCACCTCAGCAAAAGGCAAACCGAAAAAAGAAAAAGATAGGATAGACCGAAATTCGATCAGCACCTCTCAATGAAAGCACCAATGATGACGGATCGGATTTTTGTCTATACGGTGGTTGTGAATAATCGCGCACTCAGGGCCTTCGGTTACTCATGATAGGTGTATCTAACAGACGCACTATCGGTCTTTTCCTAGACACTGTGACTTCGAGATGCTCTAATGGCCTTCTCTCCGACACTATATGTAAACACGCACTAATGGCCTTGTTTAAACACACATAAGAACATAAGTTCCCCTCTCAATTGGCTCACTAATTCAATACTCAATTCAAGACATCCAAATAATGAAGAGGTACATGGGTTATTATAGATGCCAACTACCTCTAGTTCTAATCTTAATAAGAAACTAATAAAAAAAAATAAAATATTAAATCCTGAGGTAAGTAAATATCTTACTACCATAAAATCCCAAATCTACTAGATCTCCTAATTACTTGTCTTGCACTCCAAGAAAATCTAGAAGCTTGCGCATAAATCCCTTAGCCGCCTCAATCACTTCGGCCGCCTTCCTTCTCGCGCGTCGCACGCGTCTCGCATTCCTCGGCGGACTCGGCATCGTGTGCGCGCCCAGTCCTGAACCCGAACTTCTCGCGTGCGTGCGTGCTGCTCTCCTCTCCTACGCCTATCGCGCATAGGCATGCGCCCGCGCTGCTACCCCACTCGCGCGCCCATGCGCGCTTTGCGTCCTCGTCGTTCGTCTCCTGCGCGTGTGCGCCCACGCCCGACATTCCTATGCTCGTGCGGATTGGGTCGTCCACGCTTGCCCCGCACTTGCGCGCTGTCGCGCGCCCCTCGCAACCGCTGCCCGTATCCTGCGCGTCCTCGCCACCTGCGCGAGTCCCGCGCATGCCAGCAGTTTCCGCCTTGCTTGCGCATTCGCCCAACGCTATCCACGTTTGTTCCCCATCGCGTTCCTCGTTGCAACCGCGCACTATCGTGCGCGTTCTGCTGCTGCCGAATGCCAACGCATCCCAGTCAACCCCCGCGGCTCGCCCGCCTATCGCGCACCCGCGTACACTGTCTTGCTCGTTCGACCACTTGCGCACATCAAGGCACGATGTGCGTTCCTTGCTCGTGCTCGCACCATTGTCGCCAACCGACTCTGGCTGCTCGCCCGATGACCTTGGATCGTCCCATGGGTCCCAACCTTCAACACACTTACCCTCATTGCAATCACCAGCTCGCCATATCCAACCATCCTCCATCCTTTACTTACCTCGCCGTTTAGCCTCCATCTTCCAAGATCGTCTCTTCCTTTCACAAGGCTTGCACCAACACTTCCCTTCCGTAGCCTTTGCCTTGCGTTTCCTTCGTGCTTGCTTGGCCTTATGCTTCTTAGACTTCACCTTTAACTTCGGACCACATCCTTTTGGCCAATCCCTTATACATGAAGGTGATATATTGGACTTGATGGCTCCTCTAGCATGTTGTCCAACCATATGTTGAAATCGTCGCCACCTTCATCCTCTGATTCACCGCCCAACGCGCCCCGCCAGCATCCACGCACGACGCCCGCGACCGTCCGCTGAACGCGACGCCGAGACCGCGCACCGTGTGATCAAGCTCGTTGGAACCTATCGATTAGAATCGATTGAAGGCCAAATCTATCTTCCCATTAGATTGTGGTGTTCAGACGAACTTCATCAACGGTAATCTACATCGTCTCAGGGTCGGAAAAAAATTTAAAAGGTAAACGTCCATATCCTAACTATAGATTTCGCTGCGTTAGGATTTATTTAGATAAAGTTCAATACTATGCATGTTGTTTGACGTTCCTCACAGAACCCAACACCTCAAACATGGTACGAAAATTAAAGACGATGTATAACCAGTACGTGACCCCCACCTGATAAGCTTCTACTGCTAGGCAAGTGTTGGATGACTGGTAGCTGTCGGAGGCTCGACTTTCCTTAAGCTACACAATTATTTGAGCAAAATGTATTAAGTACTATGCTCAAACTGAAAACTTGATTCTTATTATTATCCGATCTTACTCAGTTCTCTCACTCGATTATAAAATCATTTAATCTGAATTTAGAGACTTGAGCTATTTTGGAAGGATTTGTTGACTTTGAGGCATTTAATCTGGTATGCTTATCTAATTTATCTGATCTAACTTATCTGTCTGATTTGATCTTATCTGAACTATCTTATTCTGATTTGACTTATCTTGCTGTGTTCGGAAAAATACTGAATCTCGGTTCACTCTCAAACCGATATTCCGAACTGCTATTCTCGAATCGTCCAGACTACCTGGACCGATTCGACTGAACTGGACCGTCGGCTCGATCTGAGCAGGCTGGTTGCTCATTTGACTGGGTGCAACTCGGCTTAACCGTGGTCCGGGTACATACGCACGGACACGGCATCAGCCGACGCCCAACTTTTCTACTAGAATCTAGAGTTCATCTGGTCTGACCAGGAAAAGTCCTAACTAGGGTTTTCTACTCAACCAACTATCTATCTCGTTTCAAGCCAAGACTCAAACTCTAAGTTTAACGTGATTTTCTAGTGATTTTAGGCCCAAAAACTGCAGCTAATTCTCAACCGGATAATATCTAGCAATTTTCAAAAAAAGCAGCTAAAGCCCCAAATTATTAGGCATACCAAACAGTCTCCAAAATTTACGAAATTTTAATCATATCACCTTTAGCGTTTATAAGATTTTTTCATAAAATTTCAATGCATTTCGAGGCCTTTAGCATTTTTTTCAAAAACCGAGCATTTTGACTACATATTAAACAAATCCGGTAAAAATAGTAAACGGGCACCAAAAATCACGAAACTTAACATATAATCTCCTCAACATGAATAAAGTCCAAGGTCAAAAGATCAAGCCTCAAGTCAACACTTATCACGTTTAACTCAAAATTACTACGACCGACAATTTACTCTAACCACTAGTTCGCCTACCAAACGGACACTAAAAATTAATCCGATTATACCTTAAGCCTCAAGTCAACGGGACGAATTTAATCATATTTATTTCCACATTTTATCACAATTATAACAAAATTCTCAAAAAATTGCTTTAAGTCCAAATGTCCCGATTTTTCTAAAAATCACTCAAATCAACATCTTTTATCTCTTATCTCATTATAGTCGTCAAGTCTAAGCCATATAATTCAAGTTTTAGCGATTATACCTCAAATGTTCAAAAAAGAACAGTTCAGGAGTAGATCGGGCTAGGAAATGAAAGAAAAGGGAGCAACCCGTTCGGCTAGGGGCTGTTCGGACCAGATCTAGAGCTGCTCGAGTCATACTCGGGCTAGTTGGGTCAGTTTTGGGGTGTTGACCACGGATCCGAGTTGCTTAGTGCAAGGTGGTGCGAGCTTGGATCGAGTGGTGTAGATCGAAGCTCGGGTCTGAGGTGCAAGCAAGCTGTGGACGTGGCTCAAGTGCAGCAAGCTCGGGCTGAGAAGACGGTTAGAACCATCTGGGGTGAGCTCGTCGGTGCTCGACGTGGTGGACTTGAGCTCGCCGGAAAACTATGGCTGAGCTCGCGCGGATGGTGGGCTGGAAGTGGTCGCGACTCGTCTTCCTACAGGAACGCTGGAACTCGTCGCGGGTCAAAGCATCGAGGTGGTGACGGTGACGGGCTGAGCTCTGGTCGTTGAAAATTTGAGTAGCGAGATCGCGGGTGGATCGTGTACGTACAATGGATCTGCGGGCTCACCGTAAAACGAAGCTTCGATTGAACCTACGCGTAGAGGAAGAGCTGCGACTTCGCCGAAGGAAGGGAGGTGCGGGCGCCGCCGTGAAGAATCTGGACGACGGCGATTTTGGGCTCACCGGGACTGCTCGAAGTGGACGATTCGTGGTGGAGCTGGGCTTGTTGTGATTGAGTTGCGAGTGAACTGTGGGTATGCTAGGGCATCGAGCTTCGCCAGCGTGAAGGTGTCGCCGGCAAGGTGGGTGGCGGCAGCTCTCCGGATTTCTGAGGGGTGTTCAGATTTTGGAAGCTTCAAGCCATGGCTATGGTGGAAGCAAAGCATAAGGAAGATGGTGACGGAGGAGAGAAGGTGAATAGTGTTTTTGCTTTTAGGTGTTGAAATGAGGATAAGCCTTTTGTGGTCCAAATTGAGCTAAGGGTTCTATTTATAGATGATGCTTGCTAGGGTTTTTGCTTTTCTTGGACTTGTTAAAAAAATCAGGCCAAATCGACTTGGGCCGAAATAAAAATATTTGGGCTCGAAATTAAGATAGCCCACTAAAATGGGCCCGTAAATTGGGCTGCTCGGAAATTAAATAAATTTCTGACCTTTCTAGTACTCGATAAAAATAATTTATCGAGACTTAGACTTAGGATTTTTATCTCGTTTCCGAAATAATAATTCGAATGTTCTCTCCATGGCTTATACTTGAAATTAAATAAATTATGCGATTGATACTAATAATTCTCGGCATAGATAGAATATTACTATTTTTGATAAATAAATTCGAGCTAATTATATAATTTTGGGCCGGGGCTTACAGGTTATCTTTCCTGAGGCCAAAGTAACCTCAAAAAAACTTACTGAAAAATAATCTTTCCTACGATTTCTCATATTTTCTGAATTTGAGAATCGAGGTACTGGGTATACTTGTGAGGGAACTCATTAGTCTTGTCTTATTAGACAGACTAGCCTCAGCGTTCACATAACTGGATAACCCTTACTTGACTTTCACATGACTATATAATTCTTACTTGGATTCTAGAAGCTATTCCGAGACATTTAAATGATTTTCTCGGAGTTGGAACGTGATACTTACTGACTTACTGTGATCTGTTAAAGTTCGACTTCAAGTTTCCAGGTAAATTTGAACTAATGGTCTATATATCAGACCTCCATTTTTAACCCGGTTTGGTAACTATTATACGCTGACCTTAACTCATGAACATTGACTCATGATTATGTACTATATAGGGCTACTCCAGTATCAACTGGTCCCGCAAGTACAAAGTAAATAACTGATCTTGAGCTTTGGCAACCATAACTTGGAGTATCAAACTGATAAAATACCTGATAACTGACTTTAAAGGTTGTTATTACATGAAATTATTCGATTCTCGTCCCAGTTTCAAGTCTCCATGGTATACCCGGCTTAGTGGCTCTTATTTCAAGCCTCCATGGTAACCCAGAATATTGACTCTTATACACTGGAAACCATTAGTTCTGACAATGATTTAAGAAATAGAACAACCTTTAGCATGAAAATTTAGCTTTGAACTTGGTTTATTGATTTGACTTTAGAAATTTGAGTCCTTTCCATGACATAAATCAGGAAATTCCTCCCCGCAATGTGCCATCTGATTGGCAAAAATGGGCAATTTTGATAGAAAATTTTTTTAGGAACATGTCTGCTAAGATTTGTACTACTTAATAGTTCACAAATCTCTTGAGGAGTCACTAACTTGACCTGAATAAACTGGAATATATCCTGAAAATACCTTATTCATGATTCGAGCATCCTTACTGATTTCTAGGGTTACATCTCTGACACCTTACTGAGCATAGACTTAGGCATTTGTTTAGGTATATAAACTGTAAATCAACACTTACCTGGTAGTCGGCGAGGCATGAGCGTGGCGTGGTCAAGTTTTCTAAAAACTTTCTAACTCACTGAAATATTCAGATACACAAAAACATGCTCTGATACAAATTGTAACACCTCGCTAGCTTATTAAAATCAGAGTCAAATTTCCACAAATTCTTTTCTAAAAATACGTTTTAAGTTGCGAAATCGAGATTCCGGATGCTACTAAAAAAACCCTTTCATATCGTAAAATTGGTTATCTTTATTTGATGGGACAAAGATGTCACCCGGGCTCCCTCGACTCGGATGGCCACCGTACCTGCAAGAACCCAAAGCCCGGACCCTGAGAGGGGTGCCCGGCTTTGGGCCTCCGATGCTTAAGTAAGTACTGGATTCATGCATATAGAGAGAGAGTGTGTAGAGAGAGGAAGTGTAGTAAGGGAATGAGTAGAGAATGTAGGAAATGAGTACCTTAGCCCCCATTTTATAGGGCGAGTGTACCTTATAGTCCCAATTTGGCTTGGCCTAATTGGGGTTGGCCCATATTATCATATCAAGTGTCTTAGCCCATGTATGGGCGTATTCTTCAATATATATCCATAAAAACCGGTCGGGTATGACATGTTATATCAGATACTACCGGTCAAGCCGGCAGTACTAGTTGTGGCAATATCATCTAGTCCCCCCCACTCTGGTCGAGTGAGCATAACTCGATCCAAGAGTGAAGTAGAACAACTCGCTGCTGGAGTCAAACACTGAAAACCAAATGGTTGTAGAAGTCGAAAGTTAAGTGACCCGCCACTAGGGTCAAGCACCGGAAGACAAGATTCGAGAGACCGCTAAGGTCGAAAACCAAAGATTAAATAATCATCAATGAGGTTGAAAGCCGAGATTCAAAATACCGTTGAGGTCGAGAACCGAGAGTCGAGATCGTTGAGGTCGAGAATCGAGAGTGGAGACCGTTGAGGTCGAAAACTGAGAGTTGAGACCGTTGAGGTCGAAAACTGAGAGTAGAGACCGCTGAGGTCGAGAACCGAGAGTCGAGATCGTTGGAGTCGAGAACCGAGAGTCGAGACTGTTGAGGTCGAGAATCAAGAGTCGAGACCGTTGAGGTCGAGAACCGAGAGTGGAGACCATTGAGGTCGATAATCGAGAGTGGAGACCATTGAGGTCGAAAACCGAGAGTCGAGACTGCTGAGGTCGAGAACCGAGAGTCGAGACCGTTGATGTCAAAAACCAAGAGTGGAGACCGCTGAAGTCAAAAACTGAGAGTCGAGACTGCTGAGGTCGAAAACCGAGAGTCGAGACCGTTGAAGTCGAGAACCGAGAGTCGAGACCATTGAGGTCGAGAACCATGAGTCGAGACCGTTGAGGTCGAGAACTGAGAGTCAAGACCGTTGAAGTCGAGAACTGAGAGTCGAGACCGTTGAGGTCGAGAACCGAGAGTCAAGACTGTTGAGGTCGAGAATCGAGAGTCGAGACCGTTGAGGTCAAAACCCGAGAGTGGAGACCGCTGAGGTCGAAAACCGAGAGTCGAGACCGCTGAGGTCGAGAACCGAGAGTCGAGACCGTTGAAGTCGAGAACTGAGAGTCGAGACCGTTGAGGTCGAGAATCGAGAGTAGAGACTGCTGAAGTCAAAAACCGAGAGTCGAGACTGCTTAGGTTGAAAACCGAGAGTCGAGACCGTTGAAGTCGATAATCGAGAGTCGAGACCATTAAGGTCGAGAACCGAGAGTCAAGACTGTTGAGGTCGAGAACCGAGAGTCGAGACCATTGAAGTCGAGAACTGAGAGTCGAGACCGTTGAGGTCGAGAATCGAGAGTCGAGACCGTTGAGGTCGAGAATCGAGAGTCGAGATCGTTGAGGTCGAAACCGAGAGTGGAGACCGCTGAGGTCGAAAACCGAGAGTGGAGACCGCTGAGGTCGGGAACCGAGAGTCGAGACCGTTGAAGTCGAGAACCGAGAGTCGAGACCGTTGAGGTCGAGAATCGAGAGTCGAGACCGTTGAGGTCGAGAATCGAGAGTGGAGCCGGCAGATACTACCGATCGAGCCGGCAGTACTAGCTGTGGCTATATCATTATTTATTTAATTGTGAAGAAAAACAGATTATTTTAAATCAAACTAGCATGTAATACTGTATAAAAATCTGACCGATAAATCAGATCAAAATATGAAAACTGACATGCCGATTTGAAAAGTCGCAAAGTGTCAGCGGAAGTCTAGCGTGGCAAAACATAATTGTACAATAGATGTAAAAATGGCAATTAGCCAAATATTTGACCACGAACCACCAATCCAGCTCACTCCTCCAGTCTGACCCTGTAACCTGAAAAACATAAAAATCGTGGGGCGTGAGCACTAAAAGCCACTGTGCTCTGCAGGAACTCATACTAAAGTAAACATCAATTATAATTGCATCGTCATGATCCTGGCATATACATAAACCTCAAATAGTACCCAGCGTACCGGTACCTCGTAAACATCACATAACCTCATAGCTTAGCCGAAGCATAGCTGTGCATGCCAACACAATGTGCTGGACACCATGTGCACACTCTAGTGGGCAGATATAACCTCTAGAACCCGGGATGGGCATTACGGAGTTAACCACCATCACAAGCGGATACCTCACATAACATGATACATACCTCAAACATTATAGACGTAATGATAATCAATGTAATGCCCATCTGAGTTCCAACCTGAACTGCTGATATAAGTCATAAGTGTAGCCTCGAACTGTTCAAATTGTAACATATATAAACAAATACTAAGTACTATGCTCAGACTCATTAAAATAGCTGCTAAGATGCTCGACTTGATCCGATGACTTAACTGGATTTATTGACATGAACTATGGCTTAACATAGACTGACTTGAACATAAATGAAATTACTGAACTGATAACTTAACTGATTTCATTGAACTGTCTGAATGGACCTGGAACTTAACTGGAATATCTGACATAACTTGGACCGGATCAAAATAATATTAAAATATAGAAATAACCAATCTGAATCGGCTGGTACACTGGCTGGCTGGACCGCTGGCTCGCTGTGGTCGGGCAGTCATCCGCTGGCTGGGCTACCGGCACGGTAGAAAGCACGCATCGGGCGCGGCCTGGGTGCTGTTGGGCGCTGCTGGCGCCGGCCCGTGCGTGACTGGCTAGGTCTGTGCGCTGGCTGGTGCGACTGGCACCGCGCGTGCGCATAGGACGGCTATCGGCGTGCTGCTGTGCATGGCCGACGGCTACTGGGCGCTGGGACGCGCGACTGGGCACTGCCGGGCGCGAATGGCCACTGTGATGAAGATCGCGTGTCCCGATTGCCGATAAGCCGCTTGCCCGCGCCTTGAATCGCCGATAGGTGCTTCTCGAGCCACAAACGCGCCT
>CACSLK010027624.1:9754294-9774375 GCA_902706635.1 Striga hermonthica | reverse complement strand
GAAGAAGAAGAAGAAGAAGAAGAAGAAGAAGAAGAAGAAGAAGAAGAAAAAAAAAAATCGAAAAGCTTGGAAAGAGAGAGAAAAAACTGTAGCCATAGAGGGAGAAAACTGTAGCCATACGGTTTTTTTCAATTTTCTTAATAGTGTGAGTATATATGGAATTGTGTGTGCCCTATAATTATTGCGAAATATTGTTGTCAAACTAGAGGAATTGTAAAAAAAAATTTCCCTTATAAAAGAGCCAATAAATTTGTAAAAATATCATATTCCTAAATTACCCTTATTTTGTCAAACAGATTTTGTAATTTAATATTAATAATACATTAGCACTAATCCTAATTTCTAAAGACACCAAATTGTCCAGAAATATTTGCCCCAATGCGATTATCTGCCCCAACAAAAACCGAAATCGCCAAATCTAGCGTCCTCCGTCGTTCAATACGATTATCTGCCCCAAAAAGAAAAAAAAAAAACCCAAATCACCAAATCCTACCGTCCTCCGTAGAAGCAGGTGAACCACAAAATCGTTTGACTTTTATTTGGTGTGGGTGGTGAAGAAGACAACGATCAAGTGAAGAAAATCAGCCAGGGATCAAAGAAGAAGGTCAACCCCCAAAAAAATACCGGTATGCTTACGATTCTATGGTGATAGGGTATTGACTGTCTCGCTTTACTCTTCACCAATTTGTTCAAATGTTGTTCAAATTTTCCTGACCTATGGCTTTGCTGTTTGTGAATTGAGGTAATTATGATTTGTTTTATGAACATATCAATTTGATTTTTATGTTTCATCACCATTCGGTAGGAAAAGTGTTCGGAACCTCTGGAAGAAGTGCTCCAGAAGTTAGTTGAATTTACAAAAAAATTCTTTCAACTTTGCAGTTAAATGCACTCCTATAATTTCCTTTTTTCTGTAAAAAGTAATTTGGTCATAATTATCTTTATTAGTTTTAAAATTTTGATATTTTTTTTGTTGTTCTGTAGATATGTGATTGATATGTAGCAGCTCTATTTTAGTTCTTTAGAATCAATAAAATCTCAGTTGTCCATTTTTTTTGCCAGATACTGTTATACCCCAAGGCCAGGTCATCAAGAAAAGAACAAAAAAGCAATTAAGAACCAGAGTCTGAATTTTCATTATGTGCATTAACCCATATTCCAGTGGTTAGTGCTCCTTACCAATGTTATTAATGGCGGATGGCGGTACATGGCGTTTTACCAAAATTCCGCCATTGCAGCCGCCATGGCGGTCTATGGCGCCGTCATGACCGCCATCATTCATAAATTTTGCATAGCGGATTGTTAAAAATCCGCCACAGTGAAAAAAGTAGCTTTCTACCTTGCTAATTAAAAGGAATTTGCTTCTCACACTATTTGGCGAGATTACATCTGGTTAAACTTAGGTGATATATCATATATGATTATCTGAATATTCGCGGTTTAATATAATGAATGTCATTCTTTTTTTTTTCCATGTAAAGAGTGTGAATATAATTGTCTATTCGCAGATTCACAGCTATCACACAACTTGTTCACCATGGGATGATCTTTGTGCCTATTGGGTATACATTTGGAGTTGGCATGTTTGAAATGGAGAAAGTTAAAGGCAGAAGCCCTTATGGTGTTGGTGCTGGTATTTTTCGTGGAAATCCTGGAGTTATAGGTACTTGGAGTTGTTCTTGAGTTATTGGTTTTGGTTTGATGTCGTTTCGATGTGTATATGTCGAATTATGAATTTTTCTAAACCGAGCATGCTGCTGAATGGTAATTAATTCATGATAAATCGTGTGATTGTCTGACTGCCATGAAATTTTATATGTGATGTTCTGTGATGATTTTGTAAGTCGTGTAAAATTTTCAAGTTGAAACTTCATTTGTAGCTATTTTAATTAATTAAATCGGTTTCTGGTCAGAATTTTGTAAAATTCATTAAAAATCGCACACTTGGAGTTTTGAGCTAAAACTTTGAGGAGTATGTTATTTTGTGGTATCCTGTGTTGTGTCAAAAGTTTGGATTAAAATTCGGAGTGTAGCTATATGAACTATTAATGTCGGGTTTTGACACTGTTGTTGCTTAAATTATTTAAAAATGACCCCGGATGAATTTAGGACTGAACTTTGGTGAGATTATATGTTTTTATATCCCTTGTGATGTGGTAAAGTTTCAGGTTGATTGGTTGAGTCTAACTCCAGATTCTGAATTTTGTTTATTTTGGAGTCAATGCTCGGTTATTCGTTGTCTAGGTTCGGGTTAAATTTTATTGATGATGGCATGATTTATGTGTATTAATTTGAGGTATTTGAGTTGTGTTCAGGTCTGGTAGTCACTCCAAAGTACTTAACTCGGTCAAGGAATCCACGAGTCACTTAGTCGATATGATTTCGGCTAAATATATGTGCTTTGTGTGTTGTCTTGTATTGGATAGTCAGTTGATAGGCTATTATAATTGTTGTAGGTTCTTCGAGCTGAACTTTTGCCATAATTCTTTCAACCCTGTGTTTGGCTATATCTCGGTATCCAGGTGGGTCTTATTTAAATTGCTATGTCGTAAATAATTTATTTGTTGTTGGGTTGGTATGACCACTGCTTGCATGTGAATTTGTGTAACCTTCGTTGTGAGCTGTATGTCTTTCGAACGGTTGTCCCCGTCGTTGAGAGCTGTATGTCCTTCGACGGTGCCCTTGTGTGGCAATCTCCATAAGTCCTAATGATAGGCCATACCGTTGAGAGCTGTATGTCCTTGGTATGCACTCCCATTGTTGAGAGCTGTATGTCCTTCAATGGCTAGTGATAGATGTGCACATGAGTGAGGTTATTGGTGTATTGATTGGAGATGTGACATGATGAATTAATTTATGATCATGCTGTGACCATACCCTTGCCATATTATGTTGTTATTTACGTGCATAGTGGTGAGCACAACAGTTCATCGTGCTCACTCCCACCTGCTCTTCATTGATGCAGGTTAAGTAGGTGCCGGCTGACGAGACAGAGACGAGTGGTGTTGGTCTTTGACTGACTTCATTTAGTTTATTCCGCATGCTAGTAGACTTGGATTTTTTTTATGCTTATTTATGACTTTGGAACTTTGAATTGAGAGATGTTCCCTTATGAACAATTTAAATGAAACAATGGATTTATGATTTATGATTTATGCAAGAGTAATTTATGTTATTATGTAATTTAGTTCGAGTAGCGCCACTGATTTATGTAAAGGTTTCAAAAGAATTTTGAAAAATTTAAGTTGACTTTTTGAAAAGCCTTTGAATTTCGTAAAATAAAAGTGGGGCGTTACACAGGGAGTGACAGAGATGATGATAGGGAAGACGATGCTAGAAAAGAGAGAAGGAGGCGACAAAACGATGATCAAGAAGAGTCGATGGGGGAGGTGCCCGTGAAGAGAGGCACAATTTATATGATCTCAGGAGGGCCCACGGATGGAGATTCAAACAATGCACGAAAGGGGCACGTGCGAGCTGCGAAACGCAAAAGGGAGGAGGTCGGGATAACTGGTCGAATGCTAGTGATCAGCTTTCGAGCAGAAGACGCGGAGGGGATTTTGCTACCCCACAATGACGCACTGGTCATCACGGCAGAGGTGGCAGGTTTCGACGTAAAAAGGGTGTTCATCGATACTGGGAGCTCGGTCGATGTAATGTTCTATGATTGCTTCGCGCAGATCAACAAACACTTGAATCTGGAGTTGAAACCGGTGGCGACAGCCTTATATGGTTTTAACGGAGGCTAGGTGATGCCAATGGACGAAGTAAGCCTGACTGTAGCATTGGGGTCGGGTGATACGAGGAAAGTAAGGATGGTCCGGTTCGTAGTGGTTGGTGCAGAATCGTCTTATAATATCATTTTAGGGCGGACAGGTTTAAACGCGTTCCAAGCGGTCGTGTCTACATACCACATGACAATCAAATATCCGGTGGGGGAAAATGTGGGTGAGATTGCTGGAGACCAGCTCACGTCGAGGAGTTGCTACAAAACTACAGTCAGCAATAACAAACAGATGGCAGAAAAGCAATTGAAAGGCAAGGAGGAGAGACCTGATCGAGAAGGAGGATCGAGAATGAAGGAGGAAAGGGGAGGACGGGATAAAGGAAAGGAGAAGATAGACATACAACCCGGGGGCAAGGTAGAAGAAGTCCAGATGGTGCAGGGATGTGACGATCGCAAGTTCAGGATTGGGAAAGATTTGGGAGAGCCGATCAGGTCGAAGCTGATCACTCTAATAAGGGAGTTTACAGACATCTTCGCGTATACAGCGGATGAGCTAACGGGGATCGAAGCAAGAGTGATCGAGCACAGACTCAATATTGATCTCAGCGTGAGGCTAGTAAAGCAAAAAATGAGACATCATGGCGTGGAAATGGACAAAATTATCGAGCAAGAGGTCGAAAAGTTGTTGAATGCTGGGCACATCAAGAAAATTCAGTTCCCTGAATGGTTATCTAACACGGTGATGGTGTCCAAATCAGGAGGGAAGTGGAGGATGTGCATCGATTTTCGTGACCTGAATAAGGCCTGCCCAAAGGATTTATACCCGCTACCAAGGATCGACCAACTGGTAGACTCCACAGCAGGATGCGAATTGCTCAGCTTAATGGATGCCTCACAGGGGTACCATCAAATTCCCTTGGCAAAAGAAGATTGGAAGAGGGTGAGCTTCATAACGAGCAAAGGCACCTATTGTTATGTGGTCATGCCATTTGGACTGAAGATGCCGGGGCCACTTATCAGAGGCTGGTCGACTAGATTTTTAAAGACCAGTTGGGGAGGAATATGGAGGTTTATGTCGATGACATGCTGGTAAAGAGCAAAATGGAGGCAGATCACGTGGGCGACCTGAGAGAGACTTTCCAAACGCTGAGGAGATATGGCATGAAGCTTAATCCGGCTAAGTTCTCGTTTGGTGTAAAGGCAGGGAAATTCTTGGGCTATATGGTGACAAAGCGGGGAATTGAGGTAAACCCTAAGAAAGTGAGAGCGGTGATGGAAATAAAGCCACCTACCAGTGTGAAGGAGGTTCAAATACTAACTGGTCGAATAGCGGGGTTGAGCAGATTCATCTCTAAAGTGGCTGAGAAGAGTGGCCCTCTGTTCAAGACGTTGAACAAGAGCTCGAAGTTCTAGTGGACGGAGGAAGCCCAGAAGGCCTTCGAAGAGTTGCGGGAAATGCTGGCAAACTTGCCCTTGCTAGCTAAGCCAATACATGGAGAAGAACTTTTGCTCTACATATCGGTGGGTGAGAATGCGGTAAGTTCGGTGCTGTTGCGAGAGGAAGGAGTGGCACAATTCCCAATATACTTTGTCAGTCGAGCAATGCAGGGAGAAGGGCTGAGGTACTCAGAGATTGATAAATGTGCATTGGCGGTGGTTGCGACGGTCCGAAAGCTGAGACCGTATTTCCTAAACCATGGGGTCAAGGTGCGAACAAACATGCCTCTGGAGCAGACTTTAGGCCGACCAGCAGTGTCTGGTCGACTAGTGAAATGGGCGGTCGAGCTGAGCGAATATTCTATCCTCTACGAACCGAGAAGGGCGATCAAGGCGCAAGTTCTGGCCGACTTTATTCAGGAGGGTACGAAGGAGGAAGAGCAAACGGAGGGAATTTGGCAACTGTTCGCGGATGCTCGGTGTCGAAGAGCGGAGCGGGCCTGGGCATAGTACTGGTGTCTCCCAAAGGAGATTATTTGGAGTTTGCTGTGAAGATGGGGTTTCGAATATCAAACAATGAGGCAGAATATGAAGCGGTGATTAAGGGGTTGCAATTAGCCCTGGCCGGAGGTGCTCGACAAATCCAAGTCCACTCTGACTCACAGCTGGTGGTCGGACAGTTTCAGGAAGGTTTTGAGATCAAGGAGGACAGGCTGCAGCGTTATGAGAATGATATGAGAAGGCTAAAGGAAAAATTCAGATCTTTCGAGTTAATGAAAATACCAAGAGGAGAGAATGGTCAGGCCGATCTGTTATCTAAAATCGCCCAAAATTTGGTACACTGTAAGAGCAGAAGTGTGACCCTGCTTCACATGGAAAGAAGCGTGGTCGAAGCAGAAGTGGTAGAGATCGAGGAAGTCGAAGACTGGAGAGCTCTGATCCTGAAAGAGCTAAGAGAGGGCACAATCAAGGTAATGAGAAGGTTTTTCGGGCAGGGAGGGATCCTTTACAAGCGATCGTATGCCGAGCCACATTTGCGGTGTGTGACCAAGGAAGAAGGTCGACACGTCCTCAAAGAGGTTCACGAAGGATGCTGCAGCGACCACAGCAAGGTTGGAGCCATGGTGGCCAAAATTCTGAGAGCAGGTATTTCTGGCCGACAATGAAGGCGGATGCCAAGGAGATGACCAAAAGATGTTTGCAATGTCAGAAACATGGCCCGCTTATTCACCAACCCGCTGAGAGAATGACTACTATGAGTGCACCAATTCTGTTCGCGCAGTGGGGAATCGATCTTGTAGGGCCAATTCCGCAAGCGACGGGACAACAAAAATTCTTAATTGTGGCAGTCGATTACTTTACGAAGTGGGTGGAAGCTGAGCCGCTGGCCAAGATCATTGAGGAGAAAGTAATCCAATTTCTGTATAACAACATTTGTTGTCGGTTCAGAGTGCCCAAAGTCTTGATATCGGATAATGGAACGCAGTTCAATGGCAAGCGAGTCAGGACGTGGTGCGAGGAGATGGAAATCGAGCAGCACTTTGCCTCCGTCGCTCACCCGCAAGCCAATGGGCAAGTGGAAGTGACCAACAGGATTATATTGAACGGGTTAAAGACAAGACTGGAAAAAGCCTCGGGGGCGTGGGTCGACGAGTTGACATCCATACTCTGGGCCTACAGAATTACCCCGAGGTCGACCACGGGGGAGACACCTTTCAGCCTGGTCTATGGGATGGAGGCGTTGTTGCCGGTCGAGCTAGAATTGCAATGGCAACGGATGAGCGCGTATGACCAGGGGCAGAATAAAGAACTCATGCTGGCTGCCTTGGACACGATTGAAGAACTCAGGGAACAGGCCTCGACCAGAGTGGAGGCGTACAAACAACGCATGAGAGCAGCCCATGACATGAAGGTGAAAATCCACCGATTTTAGGTGGGCGATCTAGTCTGGAAAAGGGTGGTCGTGCTCAAGCATGTAGGGAAGCTGGAGCCTAATTGGGAAGGACCATACTTGGTCGAGAAAGTTCATGCATGAGGAGCATATTCCCTGAAGGATGCAGAGGGCAGATCACTAGCCCGGTCGTGGAATGTAGCTAATCTCAAAAAATATTACGTATAAGCGTGTCATTTACAAGTGGTGGTTACCTTCTTTATGCTCGAGAAAATTGGATTAATATAGCTTAAAGCAAATTTTGTTCAAAAATTGTCAAAATCATCAATTTCTATGATTACTGATTTCTATTCATATTTACCATTGATTTCTCACAAAATGTCATTTGCAAGTTCGGTCTGACCTGTCTAACGACGTAGTCAATCTTTATATATGGTCATGTGGATTTTAAATTCAATATACGTAATGAAAGCCGATCACTTATAAAACTTCTACGGAATTTCTTGTCGGGCATATGTGGAACCGCGGGTGCAACCCCTGCTCATCATCACTCGAACTAAGAGAAAAGTCCTTCGTTTTCGGAACATCCCGACCAAGGGGTGGGCGAAGGTCGCTTGTTTTCAAAACACTCCAAGGGGTGGGCATGTGGTCGACAACGTCCACGCCTCCGGGCTGGACGACCACAATGTTTTCGGAACATCTCTTGAGGTGGGCAAGCGAGAAGACCAAAGTCCTACGTTTTCGGAACATCCCGACCAAGGGGTGGGCGAAGGTCGCTTATTTTCGGAACACTCCAAGGGGTGGGCATGTGGTCGACAACGTCCATGCCTCCGGGCCGGACGACCACAATGTTTTCGGAACATCCCTTGAGGTGCGCAAGCGAGAAGACCAAAGTCCTTCGTTTTCGGAACATCCCGACCAAGGGGTGGGCGAAGGTCGCTTGTTTTCAGAACACTCCAAGGGGTGGGCATGTGGTCGACAACGTCCACGCCTCTGGGCTGGACGACCACAATGTTTTTGGAACATCTCTTGAGGTGGGCAAGCGAGAAGACCAAAGTCCTTCGTTTTCTGAACATCCCGACCAAGGGGTGGGCGAAGGTCGCTTGTTTTCGAACACTCCAAGGGGTGGGCATGTGGTCGACAACGTCCACGCCTCCGGGCTAGACGACCACAATGTTTTCGGAACATCCCTTGAGGTGGGCAAGCGAGAAGACCAAAGTCCTTCGTTATCGGAAAATCCCGACCAAGGGGTGGACGAAGGTCGCTTGTTTTCGGAACACTCCAAGGGGTGGGCGAAGGTCGCTTGTTTTCGGAACACTCCAAGGGGTGGGCATGTGGTCGACAACGTCCACGCCTCCGGGCTGGACGACCACAATGTTTTCGAAACATCCCTTGAGGTGGGCAAGCGAGAAGACCAAAATCCTTCGTTTTTGGAACATCCCGACCAAGGGGTGGGCGAAGGTCGCTTGTTTTCGGAACCCTCCAAGGGGTGGGAATGTGGTCGACAACGTCCACACCTCCGGGCTGGACGACCACAATGTTTTCGGAACATCCCTTGAGGTGGGCAAGCGAGAAGACCAAAGTCCTTCATTTTCGGAACATCCCGACCAAGGGGTGGGCGAAGGTCGCTTGTTTTCGGAATACTCCAAGGGGTGGGCATGTGGTCGACAACATCCACGCCTCCGGGCTGGACGACCACAATGTTTTCAGAACATCCCTTGAGGTGGGCAAGGGAGAAGACCAAAGTCCTTCATTTTCGGAACATCCCGACCAAGGGGTGGGCGAAGGTCGCTTGTTTTCGGAACACTCCAAGGGGTGGGAATGTGGTCGACAACGTCTGTGCCTCCGGGATGGACGACCACAATGTTTTCGGAACATCCCTTGAGGTGGGCAAGCGAGAAGACCAAAGTCCTTCGTTTTCGGAACATCCCGACCGAGGGGTGGGCGAAGGTCGCTTGATTTCGGAACACTCCAAGGGGTGGGCATGTGGTCGACAACGTCCATGCCTCCGGGATGGAGGACCACAATGTTTTCGGAACATCCCTTGAGGTGGGCAAGTGAGAAGACCAAAGTCCTTCGTTTTCGGAACATCCCGACTGAGGGGTGGGCGAAGGTCGCTTGTTTTCGGAACACTCCAAGGGGTGGGCATGTGGTCGACAACGTCCACACCCCGGGGCTGGACGACCACGATGTTTATACTCATTTAAAAACAGCAAGTGGTTACTATGGTTTATCACATTATCGGGCAACGATTAATCGCATATCTTGAAGGAAGTCGAGCACAAAGATAACCATTCTACTTAAACAGATGAACAAATGGTCGCGGATATGGAAAGATCACCCACACAAGAATCACAATCAATATATCTATAAGTCAATATACAAAGCGACACAAAGACTGGGAAAGTAAAAGCATCACACAGCACGAGGAAAACGAAATTAAAGCTTTCATTCCATAACGGGCACAAGATTACAAATTGCACTAAAAATAAAATATAAAAATACATTGTCAAACGCCTAAACTATTTTGGAGGAGCAGTGGTAGATGGAGCAGCGCCAGTTGATTGTGCCGCGGTGGTAGACGACACAGTTGACAACACGGTAGCAGAAGCCTGCGCCGCAGAGGTCGACTGGGCAGCTGTGGGCGAGGACATGGCAGCAGCCGTTGACGGAATGCTTGCAACTGACGAGGCAAAAGCAGCAAACCCTAACTGAGCCGCCGTGCTCGACTGGACAACTGCAGAGGAGGCCGAAGAAGTAGTGGTCGAGTGCGAAGCGGCATTTGAGGAAAGGGAGGCGGCAGCAGAGTGAGCGATGGTAGAGGTAGATGGATTGGAGATGGACGACGGAGCATTGGTGGTCAAAGGTTGGGGAAGAAGGATGGCCACTGAGAGGCGAACCAAGGGCGCCTCACCGGGCCTAGGCAGGTCGAAAGAGCTCTTCAAGGAGGGATCCCCTACCAGAGTCCGCTCTAAAGACGCGGTCCACCAAGGATGCTCAGCAGGCAAATTGGGGTCGCCGGTGAAGTTAGAAGGAACAGAGGGAATTGCCTCTCATGTTTTGTCCTGGTCGAGCTCGCCGGTGAACCCCATCTCTTTCAGCTGGCGCTCGACCTCCTCCATGCTGTAGGTGTAGAAGTCCATCCCCATCTCAGAAGCCTCATTGAGGAACGCCGTCGAGCATAGGTAGTCTTTGATCAGGTGCTCCCTATAAGCCTGGCGGAAAGTCTGACCGACTTGGGTCCTCCACAAAGCCCGACGGGACTGCTCGATCGCAGTAATGGCAGCGGCTTCGACTTCCTTTTTGCGACTAGCCTTCTCCACTTCGAGGGCCTTGTCCTTACCCTTCAATGCATCCTTATAGCGCTGCTCATCCTTTTTCAGCTGCTCCGCCAAGGCGTGGCGTGTTTTGAGCAGGTCCTCGTTTTCGGCCCTCAACCTTCTATTCTCCTCCTCGAGGCGCCTGTTGTCGCCCTCGAGCACGGGAATTGGGCGACCAGTGCCATTCATCGTTTCCTCGAGGAGAGGCACGATGGAGACCAGAGTCTGTAGTAAGAATATAAATAAGAAAGACACAAGGCAGGATGCTCGAGGATAATATTAGGAAGGAAATATACCTATGTCACTACACGAATGCCGTATTCGGCCTGATTGCGACGATTCACTCTCTACCGATGTGTATCGTCGAACGGTAGGAAACTCATCAGCCGAGACACAGTCTTTCGAGGGCTGGCCAACACCAAAGAGAGAGAAGAATGCGAGGAAGGGGGATTCCTGGAAGAAGCCGCTTCAAGTTGTGACCGCTTGGGGGAAGGCGGAGGATTGGCAGAATGCGGACCGGTCACCTCGGTCCGGGGACATTTCTTGGAGGTGTCGCCCTCTCTTGTCGAGTGATTGGAGTGGCGCTCGACTTGCCTGGGCAGAGAGGGAGGAGCCCGTTGTTTGCTCGAATGGGAAGAAGCACTGACACCGGACTTCTCTGGTCGAGAGGCCACATCTCTGGTCGAGGATTGCCCCTTGGCCTTCTCGACATTGGCTGGAGTATCCTTTTGAGCGGACCTCCTATCGCCAGACTTTTTAAGGTCGGGCTTGTGCAAGAATCCCTCTGTACCAATAGATTGCAAGTCAAAGAGAGTTAGTCGATAACATAAGATAATAAATTCAAAGAATATAACAAGGATGGCTCGAGCACCTTCTCGGGCCTTTTTATTAACTTCGACTAGTTTAGAATCAACGCGAATTTGAAGAATGGTCTCGGCGAGAGGAGGAGAAAACGCCTTATGGGTCAAAATTCCATAATAATGGAGAAGGTTATCATTTTCAAGTAGAGGAGTGGAAGCGACGGGATTGGAGTTCCACACTTGTATGCGACAGTCGAAGATTGGGTTAGCAGCGGGACGAGCAGGTTTTAGGGGCACCTTTGTGAGCCAGGGGATGGGCGCCCAAGGGTAAGGCTGCGGGGGACGTACATACACAAACTGGTCTTTCCATCTGGGCACATTAGATGGTCGATCAGTGATGAAACAGGCTTTATTCCGGCTTTTAAATAGAGGTCGTCTGATTGTTTGGAAGCAAAGTAGCAGTATACAAAAAAGTCTAAATCTACTCTACCCATGCGAACTATGGACAAAATAATAAAGGACGCTAATGTCCTAAAAGCGTTGGGGGTGATCTGGTTGAGAAGGAGGCCATATAAACCGCACAGGTCGAGCAAGGCCGGGCAGATGGGAAAACGGAGGCCTAGGTCGAAATGGGCGCGGAAGAAGGTATAATAGCCCTCGGGAGGATTATCGAAGATATCACCATCATCAGGAGTGCGAGCAGTCCCAGGATGACCAATCCCATCAAAGTCAAGACGGGAGGCGCTCGAAGACGGTTTAGATGACTTGGACCGTTTGGATAACTTGGGCTGAGGGGAACGAGGAGGTATGGTCGAAGAGTCTGGAGCACGAGAAGACAAAGGAACAAAGTTAGTCGGATCACGGGCAGACAGCAGGACATGGTCCTGAGGATCATCCTCATCTTCGATCTCGTCATCCTGACGATAACTCGACGAGCACGCTCAGCGGGAGGAGAAGGAGGGCGGCAGGTGACCTCATCTTCGGGCTGGTCGACGAGATAGGTGGAGGGAGAGAGAGCAGTGGCTGTAGGGCTATCGCCGATCGACGTAGGGGGAAGGATGGCAATGGGCTCAGGCTGAAGATTTTTTTGTACAGAATCGCTTGATAAACTGAGAGTTGCGGAAGAGGAAGGAGAGGTCATGTCCTTGCCACTGTGCCGCTCATTTTCGCTCGAAGTAGCGGAATCTAAAAAAGAGAGAAAAAGAGAAAGGGAAAATTTTAATTAATTAAACAAAAAAAAAAGAAGAAGAAGAAGAAGGGCGAAACACGGCACAGTAGAAGGACAAAAATCGGAGGAACAAGACACGAGGAGAAGCGAAAGGAGAGAGAAAGATAAAACTAAAAATTCGAGGAAAGTACTCTGAGAAAGGGGTAAGAAGACTTACTCATGGTGAATGATGCTCTGTCGACTGGAAGATCGAGAACCGTGAAGTTGCAGGAGAGCACGAGTTGCAGAGAAGCCTGGTATTTTGCGAGAATGCGAGGGCGGAGAAAAGGAAAATCTGTCTAAGTAGCAGTATTTATAGGGGAAATAGGTAAGCGAGAACAAAGACCAGCCGTTGGATCACGAAGTTTTCAAGGGTGGAGATGAAGAGGCAGGTGGAAAGGCAGAGGATCGCTAACCGATGGATTAAAGTAGTTGATCTAACGGCCAGCAGGAATGAGGGTTTTAAAGTGGCACGAGATACGAGGGAATGTGGGGCACAAGGTAATGATGAGCCCTGACAGATGAAAGGACGCGACCGAAAAGGCGGACAAGTGGTAAAATTCAAAATTCAAAATCGCAAAGAGCGGTTAAGGGGAAAGGTGGTCGAAACCAAAGAAGCAGAGCCTCAGCAGCACAGACAATACCTACTCTTAGATCGAGTCATTCAGACTCGACCAGAGTGGAGAGACTAGATGATATGGGATATTATATACCAGGCCGGTTCTATTGGGCTAACCGGGGAAAACAGACCGGTTCGTTGGATTATCTTAATAAGGCGGGACGATATGGTCGAACTAGACCAGACACCTGCAATGAAAGACAGAGGTTTGGCAGCAGGGACTAATGGGGCCAGAAGTGGTCGACGAAACGGCTACTCGAGGAGTTGGTCGAGGAAGGACGGTCGGATAAGGCGTGGTCGTACAGAATTGGTCGAACAACAGAGCGCATAAGGGAATCTCCAGCACGTGAAAGGGAAGACACGCGGCGTCCTGTGAATGGCTTATGGCTATAACAAACTCTGACATTCTCTGACAAAGGGGACGTGTTTCCTGACATCAAGGATAGTGGAGGCGCTCGGCCGTATGGACGAGCAGAGGACAGCTGGCCAAACTCGCCCTGCTGGCGCGTGTAGAACAGGTAGCTCACCCTTATAAATAGGGGCGAGGATCCTCACTTTGAACACAATCTCTCATACTCTTACATTTTTCCACACACTTGTATTATCTCTTAAGATCTGACTTGAGCGTTGGAGGCTCTTCACCGGAAAACACCTCCGGTGTGGGAGTTTCGTGCAGGTTCTGCGTTCAACCGGTGAGGAGAACAAGTTTAAGGCGATTTCCAGCCGGTCGGGGTGCGAGACTTGTATTAATATCACATACAATAGTCATCACCATGACATTCCTCATAAATCAATACCCTAACCAGGGTTTCATCGAAAATCAATCATTACCAAATCGGGTTTTCCAAATTTATCACAGAGTCAAAGGGACATCTCCCCAAAAAGTATTTCGAGTCATCATCAAGTCTCAAACATAAATCCCAAGTTCATAAAATCATAAATAAGTTCAAGATAGAGGAAGCAACTAAATAACAATCTGGTCATATAGAACGACCACCACTCGCTCCACTCCGCCGTGCCCGCAGTTACTTAACCTGCATCCGTGAAGAAACAGGTGGGGGTGAGCAGCTCACCACTATGCAATAAACATTAATCATAAGATAAAACAGTGATAATAAGATAAGTTAGATGTGGTCGCAGCATGTATATGAAGCAATTATCTATCCCATCTCCCATCATAAATTCATAAATCAAGACTCATGTGCACACCTACGCATAAACAACTGTCGGTTATATATCGAATGTCACGACCATAGCCTTCTGGTCTTACAATGAGTGCCCGACCAATAGGAGTATCCCCTCTGAAAGCCCGGAACCTCACCATCGGACTTGCATTGGGGTCCCCGAAGGCCCATAACCCCACCATCGGACTTACATCGGGGTTCAAATCCATAGCCAGGGCCTTACCCTGGTCTTACGAGCACAAAAAAAAGACTACCCAACATGTACGTTCTATAACTACGGGGATAACCGTTCGACGGCTGGTACAACTCACATCGAAGGCTACATGATTTACATGCATACATTGATCATACCACAAACAGTCATTGACAACATTTACTGCATAGAAATTTAAATAAAACCCACTTGGTTACCTAAATGGTAGAACACAACAAGTAGTGAATGTAGGTCGAGGCTCGACTCGTCAAACACCTACATTTATTAAAATAGCCCTATAAATAACTATCCGACACATGAACACACATATAACAACATCCACTTGATTTAACTCAGTGAATGTAACTCATATAATCATGCATTTAACAAGTAAATTCCATTATTGAAGATACGTCACAAGTTTTCAAAACTTAACACCGCGCAGCGATTTTAAAATCAACACAACTTGCAGCACATATATCATATCATCATGATTACAGTTGAATTTGAACCCTAAGACATGTATCTACAATTCTTATGAATCCTTCAACAACAGATAAGATCATTTAACAGGAGATAATTCAACAATCATTCAAAATAGAGTTGCAGTCAGAAAACTGAAATTTCACACATACAGAGTTTCAGTAATTGTCACATAACACATGATATAGACCTCCAGATGACATGATTCAAGCACCAACAGAAATCTAAGAAATAAGGCTACAACTTCACTGAAAATAAGAATGGAAAATATGGGTAATTGTTCAGAGTTTATTCGACATATATTTGGAAAATGATTGCAGTCCGAGAACAAAATCATACAATTTATAGAGCCTTAGTAAAAATTGAATATCTTATGCTACAGACATGCTTTTGACTTGATTCAAAAGCTAAAAAGAAGCTAACACATAAGGATACATTTTGCGTGAAGACCACTTTCACATTTGAGCATGTTAAAATATCGATCGTAGTCCAAACATTTAATATATATGCGCTGCTGGGTTTACAGAAAACTGCTTGCACAATTATTTTTTAAAACTCATATCTCCCTCAATTTAAATCGAAATTCCAAGATTCCAAAGCCCACCGAAATCTAACAAAATAAGATACATTTCATATGAACAACATAACTTCGAGAAACGAGTTCTTGAAGGCCAAAACAGACACACAAACTGAACCACGAAACAGTGATTTTTCAAGCAAAATCAACAAAACATCATCAATTAAATTTGAAATCACGAGCAACTTAATCTAATATTTTAATCATGATTTCTAAACATTATCTCCATCGTATAATTCCAGCTTTCAACATAATATGCACATTATAACAGAGGAGTTCGAGCTAATGAGTATAGTTCTCAAGAAAATTTCACGAGAACGACGAGAAAGGGCTAAACGTTGGGCACTCGGTCGCGGGTTTCTTCTGCTGGTTAGCAGCAACAGGTACACGAGACTTGGAGCAGCAACACGGGGACACGTAAACAAAGATAGAGATGATCAGCTTAAACGGAGGGGGGCGGGAGAGATTACCTTCTTCTCGCACGACTTAAACGAAATAGATTAGGAGAGGGAAAGGAGAGAAATATTTTTCTTTTCCTGTTGCGATCGAGAGAGAGTGAGCGTGAGATTAAGAGTGAGAGTTTGAAAGAGAAGGGATATTGAGAGAGCAGGTCGGTGCAAAATTTAAAGAGAGAGGGAGGGGGTGATCTTGCATATATATATATATATATATATATATACATACAACACTAGGGTTAGCTAAACTTATTATCCAAGAAACACAACTCACCAAAGAAAGAGAGAGAGGAAAAACGGGCCGGGTAGGGCTTTGGTCATGCAGGCTGGAAGCGCGGGGCGAGCGGGTTCGACGCACGGGCTCGGAGTTTTCCTTCTCGGTTCGACACTTAACGAATATTCGAGGCTCGGTTCGGAAGAACGATAAAATGATTTAAACCGGATAATATATATATATATATATATACACACACATACACAGACACACATAATATTTATTTAAATAAATAAGCAATTAAACAATTAGGCAATTAATAGGAATAATAATAATAATGATGATGATGATGATGAGGATGATGATGATGATGATGATGATGATGATGATGATGATGATGATGATGATGATGATGATGGTGATGAAATATCCGAAAAATCTAATAATCGAAAGGAACATTATATTATCTTTAAGACAATATAATGTGATGGCTTTAATCGAGAAGTAATCATAAATAGCCAAAATAAATCAATACCATGAAATTTCATAAAATCCAAATAATCACATAAATTCTATTATTTGAACGGGGCGCTACCGTCTACCCACCTTAAAAGGAATTCCGTCCTCAGAATTCGAAAACAAAACAACTAGAAAGTACTAGAATACACAGAGGAACATCAAAACATGAAGTTTAGGTACTCCCACAGAATCTCGATCTCCATCTCGCAAGTCGTCTCGACCTCGACTTGACTACCCCCACTGGACTTTCACGAGTACCCCTCCCGGTCCCTGAGGGACCTTCAGTTCCAACAGGTCACCAGTACCTCCATACAAGTAGGGTTCTGCCTATCACGCAGCTCATAACAATTCACATGTGCCTCGATCACGCACACAATCCCTCCATCATGAGGCATAGAACGTGCCATGCATCCTCGCAGGCTCCGGTGGTGAAGTCAACCATCAGGCTAAGTCATCAACTTGGTCGAGAAATCATAATATGACTGACAAACATCAACATCAGTAATCCTCAATACTGGTACATTCAGAACACACGGTTTTGTTTGATATATTTGAAAAAGCCTCACTCCTTGCCGACACGAGTAACATCTCGTATGCAGTTTAGGAAGTAATAACTTGATATACTAAAATGATCTCCTATCGCAGAGTCGATCTCACAAATGAGGATGCTCGACATTCCCCTACTAACCATCTAACTCCAAAACTCTCTCATTCTTCATAGGTCTTGAACTCTACAAAGTATACATATTCTCCGATTGAGAATATAGACTCCGCCCAACATCAATGCGGGACATATATCTCGCCATCTTGAGAAAATCTCGCATGTGAAAAAGAAAACTAAACGACAAGCCTCACACATGGAGGGTTTTTGATTAGGAGATTCATACACGGTTCAAAAGATCAACGTATTATTTTGACCAAGAATATTGATTCAAGGTCCCCAAAAGGACAAGGTCGATCTGGGTTTAATGCACTGTCACCCGAGAGGTGGCACACTCGCTGGTGCTGCATATGCAGGGCACTGGAAACCGTGTGTGTACATACTCAGAGACCATCTAAAAGGTCGATGTTCGGCTGTACCTACTAGCCTGGGGAGTTCGTGCGTTCAGTGATGGCAGCTGCAACACTCGTGTGAGTCAACGGTCGGTTACGCGCTAGCCTCGCGTCTCTCAACTCAAGCGTGCATGCTCGACCACCACTTAGTGTGGCTACGCCCAGCCATAGTCGGCATACGGTTTGAGGTAAATACCAAAATTTTCTATTTCCGGGTTCATAATTTCCTAGGTACTCAGATAGGAAGAAGGTTTCTCCACAAGACTCAAACTACAAAGGTTTGGGTTTGACAAAAACAATTTCCGCAAAGGGATCGAACATTGGCATCACTGCCAAGAACAATCCTAACTCGACGGTCATCGCCGAACAACAGAATGGTTAGCTCGCTTGACAACTACGACTAACAATGTCAGACGTCACGACAGATTTTACTCAGGTAGCTAATCGTGCCGGTCGTCCTAAACAAGTTCAATCCTCATATACTGCTTATGGATTTCACACTTCGAGATCTTAGCGTAAAGATTCTCTCGTAAGTTCCAGTCAACAATACGACACCAATCAAATTAAGTCACACAGAGCACATAAGCATGCAAAATGACGAAAAACTAATTTTTGATATTACAACTCAATTGACAAAAATAATAACACGCATCGATTTTATAATAGATGAAGCTCTCAGCACAGAAGTCATATGATAATGATTCATGTTGGAAAATGATCCTAAGTCATGCCGTTACATCTTTCATGAAGACAAGTACATCATACAAGATCATATATTTTTCAGCAAACATTCAATTCATGGCCGCAGTCCAAAACAGAAATATCTAACTTACAGGGACTCAGTAATTTGAGGATATTAAAAGCTACATGCATGATTTCAATTTGATTCAAAAACTACCAAAAAGATAACATCATAAGCTACAACTTTTCTAAAGACAACTTTGGCAAATAATGACATTAGCACCGAGTTTAAACATCAATCATTAATTACATGTAATCTGCCAGCAAAATAAGTTGTTCACTACAGCACTTCAGTAATTCATGCATATATCGAGCCACGATCATGATAAACACATAATTCAAGTACTAACAGAAAGCTAACACAATTACCTACAATTTTAATGTTGAACACTTTTATGTTCGAGCATGATTGGCACGCTTAAACAGATCATACATCAACCGTATGCGCACAGTCACGATTTTCATAAAACTGGGTGTACCACATTTTTGTAAAAAGCATAACAAAATCATTTTAAATCCTTTTTCCAAGATTCCAAAAGCCACAAAAGGAAAACAAAATATATTTTATTTCATTGTAACAACTCATCTCCAAGAAACGGGTTCTTAAAAATCAAAACAAAGGCACAAACAAATGCTCAAAACAGGGATTTTTTATGTAATTCATAGAGAAACTTCATCAATTAAATCACTATTCATAAACCACTTAATTAAAACCTAAAACATGATTTCTAGCATATCATAGCATAAACTCATACCCAACTAATCATGAACTTCATCAATTCATAGTACACATACATGATCAACAACCAATCCATTAAACGTGTATACACAACACATGTTAAAGCCTTTATTTGAGCCTTCTCTTTCAAGATGGCTTACGATTGGTCCTTTCTCGAGGACACCGAACATAATATTATAGCGAGAAAATTCTATGGGCAGTGCTTAACTCAATAATAACATACTGAATACTCACAACAAGGAACCTCTAGAGTCATAACCTAACTCCATATCACTAAGTTCAACATTAAACACTAGAGTTCACATTCACAAAAGGAGGATAGACTTCCTAAGCCTCGATTTATCATATCAACATCAATTAATACATAAGCATCTCAAAATCACTTATGTAGTCATACCTGAGTTGGCGCGGCACGACGAAGCGAGTGGTCATAACTACAACATATAATCTACCGATTTCACAGAGTTCATATAATTCACGTTAAGGTGTCTACAAAAACGCAAACCAGCTCCCATATCAAGTTGTAACGCCCGACTTTTGATATAACAAAAATCCATGGATTTTCAGAAAAATCCGATTAATTTTCAAAATTCAATTTAAAATAATGGCGACGTTATTCATTTAAAACCCAAGTCAATATCACATACAATAGTCATTACCGTGACATTCCTCATAAATCAATACCCTAACTAGGGTTTCATCCAAAATCAATCATTACCCAAACTGGGTTTCTAAATTTTATCACAAAGTCAAAGGGACATCTCCCCAAAAATTATTTCGAGTCATCATCAAGTTTCAAATTCATAAATCCCTAGTTCATAAAATCATAAATAAGTTCAAGATAGCGGAAGCAACTAATAACGATCTAGTCATATAGACCGACCGCCACTCGCTCCACTTCGCCGTGCCCGCACTTACTTAA
>CACSLK010027624.1:9732748-9745185 GCA_902706635.1 Striga hermonthica | reverse complement strand
GCGCTGCTGCCGCTGTGTGCGGGCAGCGCGGCCACGGCCGGCCCTTGCCGGCCGTCCGGCAAATACTCCCGACCAAATCAACCTCAAACAACATGATATAACCAAGAATAGTGAATTAACATAAAATCATGAATTTTGGTCGGTAAACTGAATATGGCCGTGGCGAGCGCACGTTGCGCCGCCGACGGCGTTGGGCCGTCACTCGACCAACTTAGCTTTTCTCTCGGCAATTCAATCATGACTGAACTTAAACATGATGTACTGATCAAATGGACATGCTGGTTCGAAAGAATATTTATTTAACAAATAAAATACTCGTGAACGGCCCGTGGCGCGTGCTACGGGCACGGCCATGCCCTTCGGCCGACACGACACTTAAACATGAAATCTCTTCCAACACTTAAGCTTATCTGAACATGATATTACACAAAAGGACTAAACATACGAAGATTGCTCGGAGAATTCAACTTTAAACATGACATGACTCGACACGGCTTCTCGCACGGCCTTAACGACATATGACACGCATGCAAGCCTAAACTGAAAACTGAACTCAATAAACATGATAATCTAGGCCTACAACCACACGGAATTTACCTCCGATTAAGCTCGAGTGACAACACTCCTCGGATTCCCGTGTTCGTGTGGCTCTCCGCGTGCGTGGCGTCGCCGTGCGGTGCGTGTGCGTGCGATAGCTCGGCGTGAGAGTACTTGCATGCTAACTTAAGAAATTGCTTACCCTCCCAACTCACTCTATATGCTGAACTATAGGCTTGAAGAAAGTGGGAAAATTTTCCCCAAACTTACCTATTTATACTAAGAGGGCCGAATGGGTTAAGAAGTGGAGGGTTTAGGCTAAAGACACTTGTGGCAAAAATAAAGCTTCTTAGATGATTAATCACCTTATTATCTCAATTAATGCCACGTCCAAAATACTTACAAATGAAGAAAGAATTTGGACAAATCCACTAACATTCCTTACTTTAAATTTACGGATATTGAAGGATAATCCTTACGGCTTTGACTTGCTAACTCGTAATTAATGTTTAATTAATCACTTAATTATGCTTAATTAACTTTTAAGCATAATGCTTAATTACCAAAATTATTCCGGACGTAAACGGAACATCGAAAATAATTTCCGGTAATTTCGACTGAAACATCTTAATTCGAAATAATAAATAATTTCGAATTCTTGACTTGGACGATTAATCCGAATATTGATATTTCGAATCATTCGTCAACTTAACTTATTAATCCGAACTCATTAATTAAATAAATAAGTCGGAATTAAATCTGAAAACTCATTCGGTTATTGGAATAATCAAACCGAATAATTTATCGACTAATAGTCGAACTTGGAATCTGACTAGCTGATTAACTCAAACTTGAACATGAACATGATTATTTATTAACAAAGGCTAGCTTAAAACTAAAAGCTAGTATTTTCCTTTATTAAAAAATTTCAGGGCGTTACAGTTGTTGTTGTGGTTGCTGTGGTGGTTGACATTGTTGTGGTTGTTGTTGCAGTCGTCCTGGACAGTTGAGGTTGATATGACCTGGCTGGCGACAAATAAAACAGATGTTCTGGCCCACAAGGCATTCTCCACGGTGGTGCTTCCCACATGTCGGGCAAGCTGGTATTTGTCTGGGACGGGTCCTCCGATCGTCTGGGCCCCCTCTGAGCTTCCTCTTCTTCTGGTTCTTTGATGATTGGGCAATGTTGGGCTGGGCTGGTGGCTGAGCAACTGGCTGGGCTGGTGTCTGGGTGGCTTCTCGTCGGATACTGGCATCGACTTCTTGTGCAATGGCAACTGTACGGGCGTAGGTCTGGACGCCATGACCTACGATATTGTGGCGGACTGCTGGGCGAAGTCCATCGGTGAAACGATGGGCTCTATTTGCCTCCGTACCCACGAGATCAGGTACAAAGGCTCTGAGACGGGTAAACTCTCTTTCGTACTCGTCAACAGAACGAGCACCGTGCCAAGAACTGGCGCTCCATGTCTGCTCGGTAATACGAGGGTAATACTTCTCTCGGATCAACTTCTTGAATTGGTCCCACGTACAACCATCTTTCTCACCGGGACGCATACTCCAATAAGCATTCCACCAGAGTTGGGCATCACCGGTCAGCTGGATCTGGGCACATAACATATGGTAACGATCAGGGCAGTTCATGACCTCGAAAATCATCTCGAGGCCCTAAACCCATTCATTTACTATACGAGGATCTCCTTGGCCGGAAAACTTTTCTGGTTGGTAGTCGCGAAACTGTGCGACTACTGTGGCCTGAGGACGTTCCTGATGTTCTGGTTCTCTACGAGGAGGCATCTGAACATTTAAATGCTTAACATAATTAAATAACCCAAAAGATTAACGGACTGACTGCTTAAGTACAAAAATTTCTTGACGAGTCGCTAATTAACCCGAGAATACTAAGGTCGAACTATCGAATAACTGGGATAATCGACTATGTTCTGAAAGTACTCGAGCATCTTACTCGTTTCTCGGGTCAAATGTCTGGTACCCTCTTACTGAGCATAGACTTAAGCATTCGTTTATATATATAAACTATAACTCAGCACTTACCTGATAGTCGGCGAGGCATGAGCGTAGCGTGGTCGGGTCTTTTCTGAAAAATTTCTGACTTAAACAGTATTCAGATACACGAAAATGTGCTCTGATTCAAATTTGTAACACCCTGCTAGTTTACTAAAATCAGAGTGCGATTTTCGCAAATTCTTTTCTAAAATTTACGGTTTAGTCTGTGAAACATATCTCGGGATGCTACACAAAATATTTCTTTTCTAAAAATCCGTTATTAATTTTAAACTCATTTATGAAAAACGGATTATCTTTTATAAAATAAGCGTGTGATACTGTATAAAATTTGATAATAGTGGGAGCGTGAGTACTAAAATCACTGTACTCCGCAGAAACTCATACTAAAGTAAACATTAATAATAATATGAATATCATGACTGCAGGTATATATAAGTAAACTGTAAACTCCAGACACAAGGTCTGTAACTGAACTGAACTGCCATGTGCACACTCTGATGGGCAATTAAGGCTACTGCGCCTCCACCCAAAGTGGATATCTCCTAATGTAAGTGCTGCTGCTGATCACTCTGTAAAAATATATAAATAAACAAATACTAAGTACTATGCTCAGACTGTCTGAAAATGGCTGTTAAGACGCTCGACTCGATCTAAATATTTAACTGGAATATTCTCGGGGTTTAACTTGACCGACAAGAAAAACGGACTGAACTGATACTGGTAAACTGAACTGACTGAACTGAAAAATTGACTGAAATAATGTACTGGACTTGAACCGAATCAGTAAATACTAAACAGCTCAAAAATCCAGTCTAAACCGGTCGGTTCATTTTCTGGCCGGACCGCCGGCTCACTACGGCCGGGCGGTCGGCTGCTGGCTGACTTCTAGCTCGGTCACTCGCGCACGTTGGGCGCGGACTGGGCGCTGCCGGCGCTGCTGGCACTGGCTGGCGCTGCTGGGTTAGTCTCGGGCGCTGGCTGGTGCTGCTGGGACCGTGCGTGCGCTGGGGACGGTCGCTGGCATGCTACTGTGCACGACCAGTGACGACTGGACGCTTAATGGGCACAACAGGCCACTACCGTGCATGCTGGGGACGGTACTGGCACGTACATGCACCACCGGGCGCTGCTGGCGCCGTGGGTAGGTGACTGGCACGCGGGCTATGCGTGCTGGGCTGACTGGGTACTCGGGCGTGCCGCCGGGCAACGCCGAGGGCCGCTGAGCATCGCTGGCACGCTGCTGGGCGTGCTAGCGTGCGTGGTGACTGGCCAGCGTGCGTGGTACACTGCTGGCGTGCGTACGTGTGTCGCGGGACACACTGCTGGGCGTGTGACGCGTTGTGGTGTACGCGGACTGGGTGGACGGACGCTGTAGTACGTGGCCATGCGTGTTGGCGTGCACTGCGCACGTCTACGCACACGACTGCGGCATCGCAGGGGCTTAACTGCCGAGTACTGGGCACGCGTGCGCATTACTGGGCGCGCGGACGCTGCCTGCGTACTCGCTAGGCCTACCGGGCACGCCTGCGCGCACGCTGTGCACGGTAGGCATCACGGTCGGTATTTTGCCGGCCGTCCAGCTACTTTTTCCGGAAATTCGTACATCACTGATTATATTTTGACTTAAAATGACGGAAAATACATAGGTTACTCGGGACTTGCCGGTTCTATTTTGAAATTACTCGAAGGGAGCTTGTATAGCATCTCCGAGGCCGTTTTGCACTAAAACATAGACCGAACAACATGATTCCGACATGACTTCACTGATATTAACTTAACTACATAAAAAGAGGGTAAAGGAATGTATACCCTTCAGTTTGGTTGAGAAGTACTCGGTGATATGCGTGCGTGTTCGGTACTTGCGTGCGTCCTAGCTTCCTTTATGCTTCGGCCTTCTTGACTAATTTTTGTATGATTTTTCTCTAACTTTTTATCCCTAATTTTCCTCAGTTTATAAGCTGAAAATGACTTAGTTTTTGCATGAGAAAATACATGGAAAACAACCCACACGTTCGGTTATTTATGAAGGTAAAAACCGTGAGTTAATTTGGGGTCAAGGAGGTGATTGATGATGCATTTGTCCCTTGACGCCAAGTGTCCAAAGCATGGCTGAAGTGTTGGGCGAATTTGCCTAGTCATCGCTGAGGTGGCAGCCATGCACGGGCTTAGTCATCGCCCGTGCGTCCGTGTCGTACCATGTGTGCAAGCAAGGAGGTGACTCACCACCCACTTGCACACCCAACACTTATCTTGGACGACCATCTTAAGGAAGGGGATTTGGGACTTGCTTTGGTTGATCAAGTGCTTAGTGTAATATAAGCGAGTGCTCAAGGAGCTTAACAACGCGCGCGATGCACAGTGCGCGACGATGCGAGCGGTGTTGGTTTGCGTGCGTAGTCGTACGTACGGCGTGCGTGCTTAGTGCACCTTGTGTGCATTCATGACTTGGCTTTGTTATAACTTTGAACTTAATTCCGAACATGCTTAACTATTAATAATTAATCCCGATTAATGATGTCCGTTTATAAAATAAATAGTTCAGAAATTAATTATCGACTTTGACTTGGTTAATAATTAACTGAATAGACCTTTTGACTTAAAGTTGAACTTATTCGCTGAAAATGAACGGAATTATTAAATGAAAAATACATCACTTTTATTAACAAGGAGTTGGGTTATTACATGCACGGTCCATATGTATTCTATCATCCCCCCTCAAGCCAAGAGAGGTTGCTGGAAGGAGTTGAAGTAAATTTCAAAACCGAGTGAAGGCTTGAAGAGATAGAGGCTTTGTAAAGACATCCCCAACTTGATGCACTGAGTGAACATGAAGTACTTTGAGAGATCCTTTTGCAACTAAATCCCTTACAAAGTGGAGGTCTATCTCTATATGCTTTGTGCATGCATGAAGAATAGGGTTGCTTGAGAGAGAGATAGTGCTGACGTTGTCAACCCACACTGTTGGGGTATAAGAGCAAGAGATAGATAACTCCTTAAGTAAGGAGTTAATCCATGATATTTCAGCTGAAGCTTGAGCCAAGCTTCTATACTCGGCCTCAGTGCTATACCTAGATATAGAGGTCTGTTTCTTGCAACACCAAGATATTAGATTCTTGCCAAGGTAAATGCAGATACCTGATGTAGACCTTCTGTCATCTAGGTCATTGGCCCAATCAGAGTCTGAGAAGCCAGTGACATGCAGGCTTGTGTTCTTGGCATAATGCAGTCCATGTGAGAGTGTACCAACAAGATATCTGAAAATAATTTTCACAGCCTTCCAGTGAGTGTCCATAGGGCACTGCATGAATTGGCAAACCTTGTTCACACTATAGGCTATATCTGGTCTTGTGATAAAAGAATACTGAAGAGATCCAACCACACTTCTGTACAGTGTGGGGTTGTCCATTAGAGTGCACTGGTTTTTGGTAAGGAAGGAGGAGGAGATCATAGGAGTGGGAAGAGGTTTGGCTTCCATCATGTTGGTCTTTTCCAGAATGTCCTTTATATATTGAGATTGTGTGAGGTGAAGACCAGAAGGAACATGCCTAACCTCAATGCCTAGGAAGTGATGAACCTGTCCTAGATCCTTCAAGGAGAACTGTTGTTGAAGTATACCAATAACAGTTGAGACAACAACCACATTAGAATCTGTGATAAGAATATCATCAACATACACAAGAAGCCACACACAAGAAGAGTCTGTTTGTTTGATATATAGGGAGCAGTCTGATTTGAAGTGACTGAAACCAAGGGCATAATTTCAAAATTGTTCCTATAATTTGGCCACTTTCCAAAAGACCACCCCGCCATTGGCCACTTTTATTCTTGGTCCTATAAATTGTCCATTTAATCAAATTTGGTCCTTTTCTAATCAAATTTGGTCCTATAATTTGACCTTTTGGTCCTTTTGTAATCTCATTTTGATCTATATTCTGGATAAAAAGGACCAAATTTGATTAAAATGTCAAATTATAGGACCAAGTTTGAAAGTGGCCAATGGCGGGGTGGTTTCTTAGAAAGTGGTCAAATTATAGGACCAATTTTAAAATTATGCCTGAAACCAAGAGTTAGAAGGGATTGTTTGAGTTTTGTGAACCATGCTCTTGGAGCTTGTCTCAGGCCATAGAGGGACTTGTGAAGTTTACAGACAAGGTGTGAGTTGTTATGATCCTCAAATCCAGGTGGTTGGGCCATATAGAGCTTCAGTGACCTCACCATTAAGAAACGCATTATTGAAGTCAATGTGTTTCACACACCAACCATAGGTGAGTGCCAAGGAGAGAACAACTCTTATTGTGGTTGGTTTAACCACTGGGCTAAAGGTCCATAGAAGTCTCCTGCAGTCTGGCTATAGCCCTTAGCAACAAGTCTTTCCTTGTATCTAGCAATGGTGCCATCAACATGTCTTTTGATTTTGAAGAGCCATTTGCAGCCAATGATGGATCTGTTGGGAGGTGGTTCAACAAGTGACTAAGTCTTGTTGTTAATGAGAGCCTTGTATTCAGTGAGCATGGCTGCCTTCCATGAAGGATGTGATAGAGCCTCTTTGTATGTAAAAGGTTCTGCATCATTGAGTTGAACTGCAAATATTCTTGGTTTGAGAGAGCCTGTTTTGGACCTGGTGATCATAGAGTGAACAGGAACAGAAGTATTAGTAGTACTGGTAACAGGTGAAGTAATGTCTCTCTCAATTGGCATATCAATGTGTAGTGGAATGGTAGAGTAACTATTTGATGAGGTCTGATTAGGAGGAGAATGAGAGGAACTGGAGGTGTGAGAGGAAGTATTGCTGCTGTGATGAGATGGTGGGTGAGGAGGTAGATTTGGAGGTGGTGAGAGAGGTTCTGTTGGTGTATGTATAGAAGAGGGGTTGTGAACAATAGGAGGAGGTTGATGTATGAAGGAATTTAAGTCATGTTGATGAGACTGTGAGGTTGTTGTTTTAGAAAAGTTGAGCTGAGATTCATCAAAAATGACAACCCTTGTGACTATAATTTTCCCAGATGGTAGTAAGACCTTATAGCCTTTGTGCATGGAACTGAAACCAGTAAATGTGGAGGGTTGGGATCTGGGTTGGAGTTTGTGTTTGGTATAGGGTCTAAGATTTGGATGACAAAGGCAGCCAAACACTTTGAAGGTTAAATAGTTAGGTTTGTGACCATATAGCATTTCTAAAGGTGAGGAGAATTTGAGAGATTTGACAGGTAGTCTGTTTAATGTATAGATGGCAGCACTAAAGGCATCATCCCAGAACCTTAGGGGAACATGAGAATGGTATAAGAGAGCTAGCCCCATCTCAACTATAGTTCTGTGCCTCCTTTCTGCAACTCCATTTTGAGCTGGTGTGTATGGGCATGAAAGTTTATGGTTAATGCCAGAATCATTAAACACTGAAGTGAGTGCTCTAAACTCATCTCCCCAGTCACTTTGGATTACTTTAATTTTGTGATTAAGCTGGTTTTCAGCTAGGTTTTTAAAGTGCAAGAAGGCATCTTTAACTTCAGATTTTAATTTGAGAAAGTAGATCCAGGTGTATTTAGTGTAGTGATCAACAAAGCACACATAATATTTGGATCCATTAGTAGATGGTATTGGGAAAGGACCCCAGACATCTGTATGAACTAATTCAAGAGGATAATTATAGACTGCATGAGACAAAGAGTAAGGTAAAGAGTGTGACTTTGCCTGTTGGCAAGAACAACAAACAAATTTATCATTCATAGAAACTGAAAGGTTACAAGATCTCATAACTTTGGAAACTACATCAAGTGCCACATGGCCAAGTCTAGAGTGCCAAAGGGCTAAATCATTGTTTTTATTCAAATTAACAACATTTGCAGAAAGTAAAGGAGATGATGGTGTCTTATGATTGGGTGATGATGAGGTGTTTGAGCAAGTGAAGTCAAAGCTGTAAAGGCCCTCTTTAAGTGTACCTTGGAGAAGAACCTGGTGTGTAACCTGGTCCTTTACAAAACAAAGACTAGAATAGAAGACAAAGTAGACAGAGTTATCAAGAGCAAATTGTGACACACTCAGTAAGTTCTTTGTTATGGTGGGCACATGAAGTAAGTTCTTAAGAAATAGAGGTCTAGACAGGTTTGATGAGTGTTGAATGTGAGATTGCCAATATGAGAGATGGGCAAACCTGAGCCATTACCAACATGAAGTCTGTTGTTCCTTTGATAGTCAGAGGCAATGTTGAGATTGGCAAGATCATTTGTGACATGATTTGATGCTCCTGAGTCAGCAAACCACAATGAATTTGGGTTGGGATCAGGTGAAGTAACCAATGCATTGAGATGTGAAGTCCCATGGTTGTGTGGCTGGTAGGTGTTGCTTGGTTGAGTCTGAACTGTCTGAGCTTGCATGGTGGTGGGTGGAGGATAAGAGCTATCATGTGTGTGGAAACACCTGTCTGCTGTATGATTGTTGAGGCCACACAGCTGGCAAGATGGCCTTGCATTGAGTTTTTGTAGCCCCTACCACCTCTTCCTCTGTAGTTGGGAGACCTTCCTCTACCTCTGTGGTTGGAAAACCCTTCTCTAGTGTTGTTGTTGGTGGGAAAGGGTGAAGGGGATTTCTGGTTTGTAGAGGAATTGTTTCGAGGTAGGTTAGAACTGGGTATGGAGCCATCTGGGTTCACAAGAGTTTGAGTGGAGATATCTAGCCTAGATTCAAGGCTGAGTAGCATAGCATAGACTTCGTTAAGGGAGTGGGGTTCCACTCTTGATGTCACAGCCACAACAGCTGGGTTGTACTCAGTGCCTAGCCCAACAAGGATGTATAAGATCTGATTTTGTTCTGAGACTGGTTCTCCTGAAACACCAAGGGCAACACAACAGGCCTTGACTTTGCCCAGAAATTCTCTCATATTGCTAGATCCCTTCTTTAGGGTTTGAAGCTGCAGCTTGTGGTGCATAAGTCTTGCTTTTGAGAGCCCAGAGAAGTTAGATTCTAGGGAGCTCCACACCTCTTGAGAGTTAGTCTTGCAAACCATCATTATAAGAAGGTTTTCACTCAGTGATGAAAGTAACCAAGACATGAGTAGTTGATCTTGTCTTACCCATGTGGCAAACTCTGGGTTGAGAGAGGGTGCATCTGTACTGCCAGATGAGAGAAACCTCGGGGGTGGAGTGGAATCTGCAGCAATGAAGCTTTCCAAACCATACCCAATAATAGAACTGTAGGTTTGTTGCCTCCATAACAGGTAGTTTGAATCTGTGAGTTTAATGAAGATTAGCTGGTGCTGTGGATGAATGAAGGGGGTGGGGTTGGTGGCCATGGTATTAACGTTGCTCTCTGAGGATCTTGAAGATGACATGATTTAAATGGAGCAGTGGATCTGAGGATAAGGCTTGTAGAGTCACATGAACTTAAAAACAAGTAGCAGATCTGAAGGTGGGGTGAGTGGATCTTGAGGTCCAAGGAACAAAAAAGATATTGAGTGCTCTTGATACCATGTTAAGATCTTAAAGCAATATTGATTTGAAAATGAAGAGACAGCAGAAGGGAGTGAATGCTCAATCAGGTTCTTCCATTTTCATGAAACATATGACAACATGCTTTTTTGTTCTTCATTACCCTAGGTTACAAATGTGGTAAGGTATTTATACACAAGATGATCATTATCCTACGGTTCTCATTGCATGATCTTGGTTTTTGTCATTTTCCTTCCATGCTATTTTATGTTGACATGGTTTGACCTCTCGTTGATCGGTCTTGTCTTGTATGGATTCACGAGCTGATGTGGCACTGCATGCACGGTCCATATGTATTCTATCAGATACCTACTTCTCGCACGACTTGAACGAAAGAGATTAGGAGAGGGAGAGGAGAGAAATATTTTTCTCTTCTTGTTTTGAGAGAGAGTGAGCGTGAGATTGAGAGCGTGAGTTTGAAAGAGAACGAGAGATTGAGAGAGAGCATGTCTTCACGCAAAATTTAGACAGAGAGAGAGGGGGAGATCTTGCATTTATATATACAACACTTGGGTTAGCTAAACTTATTATCCAAGAAACACAACTCACCAAAGAGAGAGAGAGAAAAAATGGGCTGGGTAGGGCTTGGGATCATGCGGGCTGGAAATGCGGGGCGCGCGGGTTCGACGCACGGGCTCGGAGTTTTCCTTCTCGGTTCGGACGAACGACAAAATAAATTAAACCGGACAATATATATAAACACACACAATATTAATTTAAATAAATAAGTAACTAAACAATTAGGCAATTAATAGGAATAATAATAATAATAATAATAATAATAATAATAATAATAATAATAATAATAATTATAATAATAATAATAATAATGCCAATAAAATATCCAAAAAATCTAATAATCGAACGAAAAATTATATTATCTTTAAGACAATATAATGTGATGGCTTTAATCGAGAAATAATCATAAATAGCCCAAAATAAATCAATACCATGAAATTTCATAAAACCCAAAAATCAAATAAATTCTATTATTTGAACGGGGCGCTACACTTACCCCTAAGTACTTAAATTTCAACCATTATCTAGTGTTCTTCGTTTGAGAGAGGACTATAACGCGACATAGATTAAGACGTATATGAACGTCTGTGGATGCTCTAGTCGGGTGTTCAAGTACACCCCTAATTTATCAACATCGACAATCACGCATTGTCCCAATCTGGTGTTGTCCCCCAGGCCTTTATGCCTCACCTTTTCTGTCTCACTATCTTCATATCGATTGCTAGTTCTATTGGCAATCCCATCGACGTTCTACGACCAACCGATTGAGATTATTTGTCGTACGGGTGTGCGTTGAGGTTGACATTCGTGGGAACTCATCGAGGAGATTGAGCTAAACCAAGGAGGGAGGATCACCACCAAGAAGGTGGTCTATGAGAGAATTCCTCCTTTTTGTTCTCTTTGTGACCATGTGGATCACGCTGCAGCTGACTGCGCTCTAGGAGCAACAAGCCCCAACCGTCACTTCCCTCGCGCCGCTGCGTGACCAGATCGGGACTCTCATCTTCTCAGGTGGACCCAATGAGGAAGGGTATGGCCCTTCTCCAAGCGCCTGAGTCCCAAAAGGATAAAAGGATAAGGGTAAAGCCACTATTGAGTCCACCTCTCAGGTTGGGAAGGTTTCCCAGCCTACCGTCCCAAGGGGGTGGCTTTGGACATTCCAAAATACAAAGCCAAGAGTTTTTTTCCACATCAGGCTCTACATACTGCTTCTTTGACCGTTCGCTCTATTTTCCCTATCCTCTCGACAGAGGCGGAGAAAGATCCCGCATCTTCCTCTGGCCCACTTAGAGACACGTCCAGCTCTTCTCTTGATGATGATGATCTGTTGGATGATGAAAAGGCCCTGTCCGTCTCCTTAGCGAGTATTGTCCACTTCCCCCCTCGCCGCCAGCTCTCGTGTCACTACAGCGCCCTGTGAGCCCGTTATCTCTTCGGAGGGTCCCTAGATTTTGAGACCTCCTACCATCTCTACCGCCTCCACGACCTCGTGGAAACTGAGGCCCCTTCTGTCCCTTCCCCCGAGTGTCTGCATTTGGTAGCACCAACAACTAGTGTCATTTCTCTACTCACAATTGGAGTCCTTTCTACCCTGTCTGCTGACCCTCTCTGTATTTCCCCCCCAGGGGTCGAGACATACACCTGGCCATGTCTGGGCCCTGGCCATCGCAGGACCGGGAGGTCATCAGTCTGATGACTCTTCTTCAGAGCCAATTCCACCGCCGAAGGATTTCCTCTCGAAAAGCCCCGACCACCATCACCACCTTCGGATCTGATCTCTGAAGGATATTCTTTCTTAGAGCCCAAACCACCACCTCCTCAGACTAGATCTAGGACCACACAACGATCGATTAACCATGCCTTACCCCCCCCCCC
>CACSLK010027624.1:9702431-9732739 GCA_902706635.1 Striga hermonthica | reverse complement strand
TAGATGGACATTCTCGGCCTAGCCACAAGCAGATCCAGTTAGGTGGCACCCCTGACATTTGATATGTCAGTCACATCCCTAACATGGAATGCCAGTGGCCAGGCAAATAGGGTCACTCTTGTTCATGTTCGTTCTCTTGTTCATGATCATAGTCTTGACTTTGCTACTTTCCTAGAGCCCATGACCCATAACCCCTCTTTTGACTCGTACTCTCAATGCCTTAGATTCCACTCCGGCGTGGGAAAAATCTCAATAAGATCTGGTTTTTTAATAGACGTGACTTTGCTTGTCGGGTAATCTGTGATACTGCACAAGTCCTGCACGTTGAGCTCTATATTGCCTATCTTTTGGAACCAATCTTCCACACCCTGGTCTATGCCAACTGTGCGAGGGCTGGTCGCTATGATCTGTGGGACACCATACATGAGATTGCTGAAAGCATGTAGGGATTATCGTGGATGGTGATCGATGATTTCAATAACTTTCTTCATTCCGATGAACGTGTTGGTGGCCAGTCGGATCGCTTCGCGGAGATCTTAGACTTTTCTTAGACAGTGGAAGATTGTGAGTTAATTGATGCTGGATAAGAAGGCTCACCCTTTACGTGGGTGTTAGAGATATACTGTAAATGCTCGGTTTTATAGATTCTATCAATTCCATTTAGATTAGGCCATCATGTTTAGGTCAAAGTACATATGCTTGTAGTTTATTTATTTATGTAATCATACTCCTTGTCTTACATTGAGATAGTATGGTTTATGGTGTCTCGAACAAAAAGATCATCTATCGGTTCCTTGTAGGACTAAGTTATTCGTTTACAGTCTAGACAGGCATTGAGACCCCTCTTGGAAAAAGATTGTTGTGTATTCTTGATTCAGTTTATTTTTTACTAGAGCATTACATTAGTACTTATGATAAGTATTGAACAGGACCACAGACGGATAAAATTATGAGACTCACTGATTGTTATTGTAATCTAGACCTTCAGCAATTGATGCGTACTCTTAACCTGTAAGATAATATAAAATGAGCATATATATTCTTTATTTGTTTATTGTATTCATCAAGGGTGATTCCTATTCTACTAGGATGACATATTGGGTATTTTGGTAAATAAGTGTATTTATATGATGTGTTGTTATAAATTATTTACGGTCACTATGTCCAGTGTGCTGGGTTCATGACGTCCCCGAAATGAGGTCATGAAGGAATATTATGTCAAGCCCTGCAGGCGAGTGTGTATCCGACATAATGATTAATGTTCTGAATGTTGTTTTGGAAATAAATAAGAGGTTGATTAATTATTTTGTTAGTAATTTAATTAATCAACGGATGTTACATCTTAAACATAGGGAGAAAAAATCGATCAATTAGATTAATATTTATTAATCAAGTGGAGGTTCGAATTTATTGAATAAATTGGAGCTAAATGGGGAGAGCAATAATATTACTCTCGTTGAATGTTTTATTATTTCATTCTATTTAGGAATATAGGAATTAATTATATTTCATATATTAGATTCCATTATGAGAGAAATATTCCTTCTAGAATATTACCTAGTGTTAGAAGACTATGGAGTCTTCTAATATCAACACGTCCCAGCAAGCCCTTGCGTGTGGCCCAACTACATCAACACGTCTCAGCTAAATGGGGAGAGCAATAATATTCCCTCCGCATGGCCCAGCTACCCTATGCGCGGCCCAACTACATCAACTTGTCCCAGCAAGCCCTTGCGTGCAGCCCAATGATGCGTCTTCGGTCCAGTTGCTTTCCAGCATGCCAGAACACACCCAACGAGGCCCAGAGCAAGTAAATCGAGCCCAGGCATCTTCAGTCAAGTCCACACGCGTCCAGCAAGCTCCAAACTGTTTCAACTCGGTCTAGAAGCCACAGTTCGAGTCCGTGATGGTTCCCAAGCGGTCTGAGGAGTCCGATTCATTTACCAAACGTCCGAGACAACCCGAAGAGCAACTTGAGCACCCCGAATAATAGATTAGAATCGAAAAAGGCCAAGTCCAGTTTCCCATCAGATTGTGGTGTTCAAACAATTTCCATCAACTGAAATCAGAAATGTCTCAAAGTCGACAAAAAATTTTTAAACTGTAAGTCCTAATCCTAACTATAGAATTTGCTGTGTTAGGATTTAATATTTAATAGATTTGAATGTGCACATTGTCAACGTTCCTAACAAAATCCAGCAACTTGTATCAGAGCCCAGGATAATTCGTCTTTGTGCACTATTCGAATTAGGACTTGTGTGATATATGTGAATTAATTGTGTATAGGCACATCACATAGTAGATTAGAATTGCAAATAAGTGTTGTTTGCCGGTATTCTTGAATCCGGTTATTATGGCCCGCATGTATGTTTATTTTAATTCATGTATGTCATTTTATAAGCCTCGGACATATCGAGGATTTTTGGGTTGGTGAATGTTTGTAATAATTTATATGCGCAGTGGGACACTGCATAGTGTAAATCCTTTACTAGATCATTCATGTGCGATCGTTGTGTGGGCCATAGGACAAATGTATGTATTGTTCGTTGGACCCAGTAAACGCGAACATATATTGATGAGACGAGGCGGGCTACCCCGCGAACCCGCAGTTGACGGGACATGTGGTACTCTGCAAATACAGACATACTCGTAGACAGCTTACTTCTAGGTACGAGCATTATTAAGGTACTTGTAGATGGATACGCACGGACCTAGGTCGACAGAAGTGCGGGCGATGGCGGTAGTAGGCAGACACCCACGGAGGAGACCCGATGGTGACTTTATTGATGATGACTTGTTCAAGAAGAAAAGTGGGAGTCACGACAAAAAAAAAAGGAAATTCCAAGTCCTGAATCGGAAAATGCAGTTGAACAAGGACAAGGATTGCATTTCTCCGAAAGATTGGAGATTGATTAAATGACCATGATAGTTGAATCTTATTTCCTTGTTTATTATTGCCTAATAATCGTGCATGTCATTATGTGATTTTTAATTTCTTTATGTGCAATGGGAATTATGGGAACATGTTTAGAAAAATCCCTTTAATTTAAAATTATATTAAGTGTGAATGGGTTGAAATAAATTTTACCCACAACTTCCATTACAGGTTTGTCAATGAAGTGATTTAATCGAGCCCAATTAATGTTTTATTTCACCGTTCACAAGGACATATCTCCTTCGGGATGGTAGTAGAAAGCTATTTCAAAAGCGTACAGGTCACTCAAAGGTGGACGTGTAATTTTGGTAGTAAACTTAGTACAAATTAATGGGTTACACATAAAGTGCAAATAATTATGATTTTTCCAAAGGAAAAGGTCGTTTTTTATTTTTGTGCTGGCCAGAAGTTAAACTGACTATTACTTAAGTGTTGTTGGGGCAGTATGTTAATTAATGGGATTAGTCTCTCCTCTGGCGACGGCTTGAATCGTAGACGTCCACACTCCGTGGCCTGCTGTGATTCGGAGTTTTGAGGTGTTGGTGAATTTATTCAAATATTGTTTTGATGGGATTAATAATTGATGATTCGAAGACACTTGACTGAGTAAAGACTATGTTTGCTTGATCCCAGAAATTCAAAATGTCTTTTCAATCCGTTATCCGTAATACTCAAAGATAATTTACTTGTTCGAGCATGATTAGAAATAGAACTTGGATGGTGTCCCATTTTTCCGAGAAATACAAGCCAAAAGGGCAAGTGTATTCGATTTAGCAAAATGAACATAGGAAGATGAATTTTCCTATCCTTAAGACAAAAAATGTAGGTCTTATTCACTGGGAAGTCGAAACATTTTAAGTGCTGTTATCTATCAGTACCTGGTATGTAGATACGTGACTACTAATTATGTAAAAAGGTTCCAGGAAACCAATCGACATGTGATAGTTAGATTACCATCTAGAATGGGCTAGCTACAGAAGTAGCAACTATTGCAGTATAAGTTATCTATTAAATTGATTTTTTGGGTTTTGAGTAATTGTCTTTTCGTGTCAAGTTTTAGAAAGAACTCATGTTCAGTTTCTAAACTGTGTATAGGTTAAAATGTGATGTTTTATCCATTTGGTACGTGGATAGACGATATACTCAGTGAACTAATATGTCTCAGAGTGCAGTAGATGAAATAAGTAACACGTCGACTAGAACCAATAAGAAGAAATTTCCTACAATAAATGAATCATTGCATTAATTTGGCATCTAGTGTTTGAGATTTTAGCATTAGTAGAATTCAAAGGTGGATGGCCATTGAACTTATGGGTTCTTTGGGAATGGATAAAACTATCAGACTTACTTGGCTGCTAAAATCACATAAATGACCTTTTGAAGGTCGAAGGATTTAAAATCCGAATAAACGTTAAGGTTGGTTCATCCGATTTGTGAAGTTTTATGATTTTAGGACAAAATGTAGTTTTAAATTTTTTTTTACTAAGAATTTTTTTCAAGACAAGGTACATTAAGTGATACTTCATAAGCTTGAGTACTTTGAGGGAGTACAGTGGCAGTTATGGAAAGATGTCAAGATTAATGTATCAGTGGCATTACGATCAAAATCATAGTGACTAATATCTTTTCAATAATCATAGAAATACTTATTGGATGTTGAGATTTGATCTCAATAACTTGCACCTGGTTTATCGAAACAGGACGGTGTAACATGAAGGAAAATATCTTTCAAATAGATTGGTTATGTCCATGATGAGTTATCAAGAATTTCATTTTTCATATTTAAGTTGTGCAAATAGCAGGATAAGTTCTGAACATAATCCTATCTAAGCATAGTAGTCATTACCCTGAATGAATCATGAACAAGACTTAAGCCTAGTCAGGAAAACATTCAGATTCAGAGCATTTTAGCACACGTGCTGGAAAGGTTGATACCAATAGGATTGGAAAAGTTGTTCGGACATTAGGCTATTTGTGGGATATTTCATAGTAACGAGAAATGAGTGGATTGTTATAGTACTAAAAGTCTAAATGTGTTTGTTAGCGCGAATGTCTGATTTTTAGAGGAATACTAAGTAATAAACCACTAAGCTCATTTTTAGAATTATTTTGAGGAAAATAAAAGATAAAGTTAAACTTTGTTACCAAGTGTATAAATGTGATACCATAATAAAAACTGCAACACGTATTTTGTGTTATACACTTTTGCAGTAGGAACCTAATTGTAGTGCGAGGGTTGCAAGGCAACTCCATTCATGATAATAAGAGAGTCATTAGACTCAGTCTATATTAATCACGAGTTGATTCATGTTTTGAGAAAGTCTCGGACTTAGTCTCTATGATTTATGATTTGGGGTCATGGACTCTAATCAGATCTGGGTTCTTATAGAATTACGAAGTAGCATACAAGCTATTGGACGAAATCTATAAGTGAAGACATTAGTACAATACTTGTTCTCAAATAGCAGACTCAGAAAGAATGAGATCTATTATGAGTTAGTTTTTTCACCAGTAGCCATGTTTACTTTTGTACAAATTCAAGGCTTGTTGTGAAATTGTAGAGTAAAAAAGAATTGGATCTATTATGTGCTAGCCTTTTCACCGGTAGCCGAATTTAAAGTTGTTGCCACTCATATGAGTTATGAGATTAGGCATAGTGGATGTCAGGACATTTCCTTAATCAAAAGTCTTGTGGGAATATCCATGTAGCAGCACTCAGAAGTGTTCATTAGAAAAGAGGCTGAGAGCATATAGTCATTAGGCTAAGACAGTTCATTAGTAGAATTTTGCTAGCTAGTCGTTTGGTTGATAAGTTCAAATCATGGGTTTGATCATTCACCAAATGAGCATTATGTGTGGCGCAATGGAAGCGTGGTGGTATTTTTTTTCTATGTGTAGACAATAGTTTGATCACTGGAGACAATGTGAAAATGATGACGAGCACAAGGGTATGGTTATCCAAGTAGTTTGATTTGTTTGAAATCAACAAATATTCTTGAGATTGAAGATCGCAAGAAAGATATGTTGTGATTATCCCGACTTTCGTGTCCATACTAACATAAGGCTCATTCTAAGTATGCATGATACAGGCAGTCATTGTGCATAGCATTAGGAAGCCCAATATATGCAATAAATGAGGCCTGATATTTATTGCATAGTTATTAAATATCGAAATAATCCTAGATGAAGCATTGGTTATTGTAGAACATATAATCAAACACCGTAACTGGGCTAAGGATAATATGTGGGTTTACCAAGGGAACCAAAAGTAGCCTATGGATTACAAAGGATTCTAATTTTTAATCAGACATGAACAATGAGTAAAAACCACCTTATAGTTTGTGTTAACTTGTGGGAGCCAAGCATATTGGAGGAAATGTAAAGCGGTATTACACTGACAGATTGCACTATAAGAAACTCGGTACATCGCTTCCAAAATGGCGAGTGACATAGAGATTGGATTAGCCATTGAACTAAAGATGTGAAACCTCATCGGACCAAATGAGGTCACAATTTGTTTGTGATGAAAGTTGGTGCAGTTAAAGACAGAGAGGAATCACTAATTCATAGAGCAAGAGGCACATAGAGCAAGTACGCTCGTTGCAAAGGACTGCGACAAGGTGGATGTCTGTCGCCTATTTACATCGGTAGACAACCAAGTGAATCCTTTTAGGATTGGCTTTCCGACGATAGCGGATAAAGGCCATATTAAAGGATTGAGAGTCGGATGTATGGCAGAAAGGACAACAGTTGTTTGAGAATTGGATTGATAGAGAATCGTGGTTAGCGATAGCCATGAGCTTATTATGTATAAGTGGGAGATTGTTAGAGATATGCTGTAAAAACTCGGTTTTACAGAGTCTATCAATTTCATTTTGATCTGGCCATCATGTTTCGGTCAAAGTACATATGCTTGCAGTTTATTTATTTATGCAATCATACTCCTGTTTGTCCCATTTTTGTTGCATTTTTCCTTATTATTTTTCGTTTATTTTTCCCTCATTTTAGGTCCTTTTATTGGTTCAGTTCGTTTTATAGTTTATTTCGTGTTTTTCTTTATTTTAGTCTTCTCTTTGTTTTTAGTTTGTTTTTCCCGTTTTCTGCTTTTGTTTCGACGTTGTTGGTGTGCAGGTTGAAAGTCCCTGTAGGATAGGCTATAAAGAAAACATTAGTCTGGTCCGAGAATAGAGTTCCAATACCCAAAGAGCGTAAACGAGACACCGGGCAGTACAAAGAGACTAACAACCTTGGTCCTAGCCGCGCTGTGGCACCACATGCGGGACCCTTAACGCGCATATTCTTATCATGCGGTACTCGATCGTGCAACTATAAAAACCTCGATTATACCGAGATTCCTGCACGACGTTCAACAAGGGGGCAATGGACACCGGAATAACCAGTTGTCTTCTCCACAGGCTCATCATCTCCAGCCACACCACGGCACATTTCCAGTCAAACCGCCACTGTGTCCGAGCAATCCCGCATCTCCTTCGGATGTGATATCACGCCCCTCAAGCTCCGACGGTGCTGCTGCACCTTCTCCTCCACGACGAGCCTCCATCTCAACCCCGTTACACAACCAGCAATAGCAGCACCCCTCTTGAACTTCTCAAGCCGTGCAGAACCATCACCGCCGCGCCGTGAAGAGAAGGTCTGACGCGCCGCTGTGATTTTCCGCACCGTGAAGCGTCGACCAAAACTCGCCCAGACTTTCCTGCTTCACGCCACGAACCTCCACCGTGCCGCGGCAGTTAGGGCCCTCGCGCCGCGCCACATTCTTCACGCCGTGAGACCTGCAACTCTCCATCTTGAAGCGCGCCCAGAATCGATGGCCGCGGCCGCGACTTCTCCTTCCGCGGCCGCGGCGTTCAGTCAACCCCAAGCTCTAGGACTTAGGGAGAAGAAATATCGCGGCCTTGGGATGATTCGCAGCCGTGGAGCCGATCTTCGCCGCGGCCCGCAAGCCCCTCTGCAGCCACGAAAGTAGCGCAGATCAGTTTTTTTAAATAGCAGGTTTTAAGTTGAGAGATGATTCACGTTTTTGAGGAGGGTTTTATTTTCTCTCGTACACTTCATCATTCTCGTTAGTTTATCCTTTTCTTTTGATAATTTCGGATGGAGAACACGGATTCGATTTTGGATTTTGCTATTTCTTAGGATTCAAGCTTGTTTACCGGATTAACACTCAATTTCCATTAATCGTAAGTTTTTCGTTATATTTAGTCCATGGATTTATTCGTTTCGATTATGGATGATTGTGTTGATTATTCAATCATGAGTAGCTAAATCATTACGCTAGGGAATAGATGATTGACGTTTTGATCTCGATTGGGATTGTGGGTATTAATGATTGATCATCTTATGAGAGTTGAGCTTTTGATAGGGTTTTTCAATTATCGTATTTGAATATTGAGGATTATTGAAGGGTGAAACTTCAATTTCTAATTGATTTCAATTGAGTTCGATTTATTCTTGTTTGATGTTGGTTACTCTATTTGATTAGTCGGTTAATCACCCTCTAGTCTATATTAATCGGCTCTTTGAACCGAAAGGGGAGGAGTCGATCGAAATAGGCTCGCATACGCTAGGCTTGTTCGTAACTGTATTGCCTAGGAGTTAAATGAATTGGTAATTTTCCGTTCTAGTTTGTTCTCTTGTTATGAAAAGTTATTGAGAATGAATACTTGAACGTGTCAGTTATTCAAATCACTTAGCTGAACAATCACTTGCCCATTAATTACAATTAGAGTCAAACCGGATATCCCCGACTCCCTAGCTTCTCCAATCCTTATTGTTCTTTGTTGCTTTGCTACTTTTATTGCTTTATTTAATTATTTACAGTAGTTGATAATGAAAAACAACCAATCTCTGAATTAGAATGTTAATGATTTTTGTTTCTCTTTCGTGTGACTGAATAAACGCGCATTATATTCCGGCTGACCTTCCTCGTGAGACACGACCCGTTGATCGAACCTTTCGATTCTACTCCGGAAAATATTTACAACAACTCCCTGTCTTACATTGAGACAATATGGATCATGGTGTCTCGAACAAAAAGATTGTGAGGCCCCGTTCGATTTCTAGAATTCTTTGGATTATTCTATTTATCCAAATTTTATTTATGAGATTATATTTATTTTAATGGTCGTGAGGTACTTAAATTATGGGTTAAGTACCCAATCGTTTTATCATAAAACCATTGTCGTTCGATGATTTCGGTTTAATCGCGTAGTTCGGATTTAACCCGTTTGATTATTAGATTTATTTTTGAATATTATTATATTGGCATTATTATTATTATTATTATTATTATTATTATTATTATTATTATTATTATTATTATTATTATTATTATTCTATTATTATATTATTTTTCTATCTGATTAATTTCTTATTTATTTAAATAAATATTGTGTGTAATATATATATATATATATATATATATATATATATATATTGTCCGGTTTAGTTTATTTTATCGTCACACGATAAAACCGAGCCTTTTCAATGGTTAAGTCAAATCCCAAAGGAGACATGGCTTGCGCCCCGAACCCCTACCCATGACCCGCGACCCGTTTCCTCTTTTGGATTGGAGAGCAAGAATGTTTAACCTAAGCTTTTAACCGCAAGATAAAACCCTTCTCTCTTTTCTCGACGCGCAGACATCAAACCCGCTCTTTCAATCTCTCGATCTTCTCTATCGCAAAATGCGTCCATCGCAGCTCTCAATATCTCGATCGTATAGCAGAAGAAAATAATATCTCCCCCTCTCGCGTGCTGCTAATTAAAAATAATAATATAAAAAAAAAGGAAAGAAATCTCTCTCTGTCATGAACTAGCAGGCCCAGATGGAAGCCCGAATTCTGCCGTCCAGTTCAAGTTATGTCGGAGAAGACCTCCATGCCATTCATTCAGTTCACATCCCTCATCGGCGAATTAGTGAAAAACCGATGACCTCGTTTCAGCACCTTGTACCCGACGAGACTATACGCTGCAGCAGATCCTCGCCGACACCATTCATGAAGCAACGACCGATTTCTTTTCATCGAGCAATGGTTGTGTCCTCATTGAGCAGTCGTTCGTCGAGCCACCGAAAATTGCACGACGAACCACCACCATCTTTCTCCCTTGCTGCAGCAACATCGCGACCAGCACCACACGTCAAGCCCAGTAGTTCAGACTTGCTGTTACGCTGCTCCGTCGTGCACCACCGATGAGTTCCCTTCCACGCACGTGTAGCCGCCGGCGAGTCCCTTCACCCGTTTCTCCGTGAACCTGATGTCCGTGTGTAGCCGCGAGACCAATTTCGGCAATCACACCATCATCCAGCCACTGTTCTGCCTCTCCATACGTGACCAACCCCTTGTTCGTGATGGTTAGACATTCCCAGCAAGCCGAGCAAAGCCGCCGAGCCTCCCCATGCGTGTTTAAGTCCCGTGTCTTGCCACGTTTGTTCGACCCGTCGTTTCGTTTGATCTTTTTAAAAGGGCTCATAATTTCTCGAAGACATGTAACATTTTCGAACTCTCTCGTTATTCCAGTCGCGCTCATATCACATGTTATATATATATATATATATATATATATATATATATCTTACGTTATATCGAATCCTTGTTTGAAGTCGGATTTCTTTCGATTTGTATAGTTCATGAATTATGGTGATATCTGCAGCTCTGTTGTGCCTTGATTTTAGCCTTCAGAAACTTGTTATCTGGTGTTGGGTTCTTCATATGAAATGAAGTTCGTCTTTGCTTTCTCTGGGCTTTAGAATCATGTGATTTATATTTGAATAAGTTATGATTTTATAAAATTGTCGCGCAAGCAGTTTTTAACAAAATCTGGCAGCATGTACTTATTTCATGTCTGATCTGTTTATGGTGTTTTAATGTGCTCAAACTGAAAGATTTTTTATTTCATGACCATTTTACAAGAAATTCCTTTTGTATATATCATGGTTTTCAAATCTGATAAAACGAAGGTGCAATTGCTGCGGCTCCTTTAATGAGCATATATACTAAGGCCCAAGGGTAGAATATACTAGAATATAAAACCTAGCTAACAACATTTTTCACCACACATTATAGGATAAGGTTGAGATATATTTTTTGTCTTCTTGCAGGAAATTCTAGCTCCTTGATCTAAAGCATGTGCGGCCTTATTTCACACGTGTCTGTTGCATGGGGCCAGCTCCATTGATGACTTGGCAAGTGCATAGGCTGCATGGTCAATAGTATGGTCAATAGCCCCCCTCAATTCTTGCTCGGGTTTGGAACAGACTCCAAGTTTGGATCGAAGTCGGGTGAAGAATTGGCCCGAGAGAGGTTTGGAAAATATGTCCCCGATTTGTTTAAGAGATAAGACATGATGAACAACTATCTCCTTTGAGTGAACCCGTACTCGAACAAAGTGAAAATCAATACCAACGTGTTTGGTTTTGGAGTGGAAGACGGGATTTTCAGAAAGGTAGACAACCCCTAAGTTGTCAACCCAAATGGTAGTAGGTTTGAGTGAAGAGAAACCAAGTTCATATAACAAGCCTAGAAGCCAAAGGACATCACAAGTAACACTGGCCAGACTTCTGAATTCTGCTTCTGTGCTTGAACGAGAAATAGTTGCTTATTTATTTGCACTCCATGTGATTAAGTTGGGCCCTAGGAAAACACAGTGACTACTTGTGGATTTCCTGTCATCTATATCTGCGGCCCAATCCGCATCTGCAAAGCCCACTAAGTGAAGAGGCTCTGCTTTTATGTGAAGACCATAGTTGTGGGTCCCAACTAGATATCTTACCACTCTTTTTCGAGCCTTCCAATGGGTGTGTAATGGTGTTTTCATATATTGGCAAAGTTTATTAAAATTGTAGGCAATCTCAGGTCGAGTGATGGTAGTACACTGCAATGCACCAACAACACTCCTATAAAGTAGGGTTGTCCATTGGCTGCCCATCAAACTTGGACAACAGAGGATGTGCTACCATTGGAGAGCTAACACCCTTGGCTTCTTGCATGTTGAGATTGCCTAAATTTCATAAACATATTGTCCTTGGTTCAAGGCAATTCCCTGATCACCATAAGACACTTCAATACCCAAGAAGTAAGTCAGCTTCCCAAGATCCTTAATGGAGAAGATATTTTGGAGTTCATGAATAATGTGCTGAATCTCATTTCCTGAATTTCCTGTAATAATAATGTCATCAACATAGACTAGGAGGATGATGACTGATTGATTTTGAAGTCTGAAAAAAATGAGGGATTTGATCTTGAGGTAACAAACCCCATGCTCTTCAAGGCTCTGTTCAGTGTACAATTCCAAGCTCTAGAGGCTTGTTTCAATCCATATACGGATTTGTTCAATTTGCAAACCAGTGTAGTGTCTTAGCCTGTTCCTTTCTCAAATCCAGGTGGTTGTCATATAGATGTCTACATCAAGATCACCATTGAGAAATGCATTGTCCACATCCAAGTGTCTGAGAGGCCATGAGTGAGTGACAACCATGGATAGAATCAATCTGATAGTGGTTGGCTTTACCACTGGACTAAAAGTTTCACCATAGTCCAAACCAGGCATTTGAGTGAAGCCTTTGGCAATTAGCCTTGCCTTATGTCTCACCACATTGCCTGAAGCATTCTTTTTTAATTTAAAGACCCATTTGCAGCCCACAGTGGTCCTGTCTTGTGGAAGAGTGATTAAACACCAGGTCTTGTTAGTTAGGAGGGCATCATACTCTTTTCCATGGCTTGTTTCCACTTTGTTGAAGTTAGAGCCTCTGAGTGAGGTCTATGCACAAAGTTATTTGATAGAGATGCTGCATAGGTCTTAGGTTTTCTGATGCCAGTCTTGCCTCTGGTAACCATATGATGAGTAGAGCTAGCTTCTCTGGAGTGGGAGTTATCAGGTGGTGGTCTGATAGGATTTTTAATGGGGAGGTCAATAGTTATCCTCCCTGCTTGTATAGTGGAAGAATGAGACCTTCCTGAGCTAACTGACTGAGGGGATGGTCCCCTCTGATTGGTGTCACCATTAGTTGTTAAGTCACTGTGTTGGTTGTTAGTGTGCTGATCGGAAGTAATGTGAGTTGGTGTTGAAGGTCTCTTATCAGGTTGAACCATCAAGAGTGGTGACTGAGGGTGTTGATCAAGTTGAGGTGTTCTTTCTACTTTCAGTGACCTTTCAAGAAAAGGGAATCCTCCCTCATGAAAAACAACATGCCTAGTGACAAAATTTTTGTTATTAGGCAATAGTACCTTATATTCTTTGTGCTGTGAACTGTATCCAATGAAGACACTTGGTTGACTTCTAGGTTCCATCTTGTGCTTGTTTAAGGATCTCAGATAAGGAAAACAAAAGCATTTATACACCTTGAGATATTTATAATCTGGTTGTTGAGAATATAAGCTTTCAATAGGAGATTTGTAAGACAACACCTTGGTAGGTAACCTGTAAATAAAAAATACAGTAGAGGTAAAAGCCTCATCTCAGAATCTTAATGGAATTCTTGCATTGGTCATCATGGATAGACCTGTTTCCACTCTGTGCCTATGTTTCCTCTCCACCAGGCCATTTTACTGTGGAGTGTAGGGCCAAGAGAGCCTGTGAACAATCCCATTCTGAAGGAAAATGTTATTTAGTGGCTTGAATTATGTTCCACCATCACTTTGGATGGCCTTAATAGAAGCATTAAACTGATTTTCCACTAGTTTCTTGAAATGCAAAAAGGCAGTTGAAACATCTGTTTTGGCTTTCAGTAAGTAGATCCAAGTAAACCTTGTATGATGAGCAACCAAACTCATATAATAACTGAAACCATTCTGGGATTTGATGGGGGATGGCCCCCAAAGATGTGTATAAACAAGTTGAAAAGGAGCAGTATAAACAGTATTTGAATCATAAAAGGGGAGTATGTGACTCTTAGATTGCTGGCAAGCACCACAAGGTTCAAGATTCTTATTACAATCAAGGGGTGGTTCAAAATTGTTGAACACATTCTTAATTACATCACTGGCAGCATGCCCAAGCCTATAATGCCATAAATTTAAACTAGAATTCTCAGAAACAAGACTAGAGTAGGCCATGATTGGTCTTATGGTCCTTTCAGTGCTTTCATTTGTATTCCTCTCAACAACATAATCCCTACAGCTTGACAAATTGAAATAGTAAAGTCCTCCCTTAAGCTCCCCTTTCAACAGTGTGGTTCTTGTTTCCTGATCCTTCACAAGGCAATATTTGGGGTGAAATTCAAAGAATACTGAGTTGTCTTGCGCAAACTATGATACAGTTAGCAAATTCTTGGTGATGTTAGGCACATGTAATAATTTTTTTAAAAGAAAATAATGAGATTTATTTGGACCAAAACTCCTCATGAGGGCATTACCAAAGTGTGTTATATCAAGACCTGCTCCATTTCCCATCAGTACTCTTTCATTTCCCTTAAATTCAGAAGCCATGCTGAGATTTCTAAGATCATGAGTGATGTGGTTAGTGGCTCCTGAGTCTGGGAACCAATAAGCTTGAGATGTATCATCATTTGATCCCAGGCTAGCAACAATGGCCATCGATGACCCTTGCTCATTTCCAAAATTCCCAGTGTTTGAACTTTCACTCCATTGGTTGTTTGGGATGAAGTTGAGGTCTGTTCTGTACCAGCATTTGTCTGCTAAGTGACTTTGCAAGTGGCAAATCTGACACCTTGTTTTGCCACCAAACCTGCCTCATGTACCTCTGAAGATCCATTTCCTCTTCCGGCACTTGTTCTTCCACCTCTATTTCCTCTGAAATTTGAGTTTCCTCTTCCTCTATTTCCAAAGCCTCCTCTTTTTGGTGCATTGCTCATGGCTGAGTAGTTGGCATTTGGGCCTATCCCATCAAAACCAAACTGTGGATTCTCAAAAGCCTTCAACCTGCTCTCAAAGCTAAGCAGCAGGGCATGAAGCTCTCTCAGCTTGTAAGGCTCAAGCCTTGCTCCAACAGATACCATAATCGGGTTATACTAACTGCCTAAGCCAGCAAGAATGTGAGTCACCTGTTCATCCTCATATATTTTTGTCCTGCCACAGCAAGTCCATCACAACATACCTTGACCTTGTTCAGATATTCTATCATACTTAAATTTCCCTTTTTCAGAGTTTGGAGTTGCAATTTATACTGCATGATCTCAGCCCTAGATTGACTTGCAAATGCAGTTTCTAAGTTATCCCAAATCTCAAAGGAAGTTTCAAGTCCAACAGTGGTGATCAAGATACTTTCAGACAAAGATGATAGCAACCATGAGACAATCAATTGATCTTGTCTATTCCAGATAGAAAAGGTTGGGTTTGGGATTTGATTACCATATGTGCTGAGAATGGTGCTTGAGGGAGGTTCTGTTCTTGTGATGTACTGATCGACCATAGCCTTTGATAGCAGCTAACACTTGTTGTTTCTAGACGAAATAATTGTTCTCTGTGAGCTTCACAGTGATGACCTGAGATTGGACCTGAATGATGGTGGGTTGTTCAGTAGCCATTTTGGAGATAAGAGAGAAGGGACGTTTTGCAAGATGAGGAAGAATGGATCAGAGACTCCAAGATTAACCTGAAGCTCTGATACCATGAAAGATGTTTGATTTCATGACCATTTTCCAAGAAATTTCTTTTGTATATTTCATGCTTTTCAAATCTGATAAAATGAAGGTACAATTGTTGCGGCTCCTTTAATGAGCTTATATACTAAGGCCCAAGGGTAGAATATACTAGAATAAAAAACCTAGCTACCTATATTTTTCACCACACATTATAGGATAAGGTTGAGATATATTTTTTGTCTTCTTGCATGAAATTCTAGCTTGTTGATCTAAAGCATGTGCAACCTTATTTCTCACGTGCCTGTTGCATAGGGCCAACTCTGATGATGACTTGGCAAGTGCATGGGCTGCATGGTCAACAGTATGGTCAACACAAACGAATTTGTGATCTTCATAAAAATGTTAGAGTTGTTTCTTAGCTTTCCATACATATATAGTTCAAGTCGAGGTGATGTCCGTAGTAAGAGATAAGCTTGTTTTTATGAACCTATGCATGTGTTGTTTTCCAGATTTTTGGGATGAAACATGTTCTATATGTATGTCGATTTATCTCCTATTGAACGACTTTATTTTCAACTGATGTCTTCATGAAAGTTATAAGTCTTTTTCTTAGCTTTCTAATGAGATGGGATGCTTGCTGATAGGGGCTATGTAGCATGAGTTGGAGTCATTGTACTCAAGTGTTGTTTCTAGCATAACTTGTTTCTCACATATTTCATGAACCGCATGTTTTGTGTTTAAACTTGTTGATAATGTTGTTATTTGCCCATGTGATCTTCAGCAAAATTGTATATAATCGAGTTAGCTATCTGTTTGTTTTTTAATCAAGTCATTTTTGGAAGTCTGTAGCTTCATTTATATTGCAAATACTGAGGTCTTGTCAGTTGTAAAATTTTAAATGGTGATTTACAACTCGGTTTTATGTTTGATGATTAATCTCCTACTAAATGTCGTTATTTGTTTTCGGCGTCTTCATAAGAATTGTAGAGGCATGTCTTAAGGTTCTAGTGCAACTTGAATTAGGTTGATATGATTTGTGTGCTGCAAGTATATGTTGATTTTAAAAACACTTCCCAGGTTAAGTTTTGAAAAATTCGTGTTATGTGTTCGGAAATGATGTTCGTTTTGCCAGCATGCTTTTATGAACTATGTGGCTGAGTTGAATCGCATGAGTGTAGTTATAAGTGTTCTTATGTTGAATAGTCATTTGTAAGACTATTTTATATAATGTAGGTGTTTGAGGAGTCGAGCCTCGACTTGCGCTTTGCTATTTGTGTGCTTTGTCTACCTCGTCAACAAGGTGGATTTATTTATGAAATTACTATGCAATGATTAATTGATGTTGCCTGTGGTATGATCAATGTATACATGTGAACCATGTAGACTTCGATGTGAGCTTTATCGGCCGTCAAACGGTTATCCCCGTAGCTATAGAACAGACCCGATGGGTAGTCTCCTCTATTATTATTGGCAGTCGGGGTGTGAGCCAGGCTGGTGATCCTTGTTGTAAAACCAAGGCGTAGGTCTTGGCCTCGGGATGGATTTACTCTTGCTGGTTGGACACTCGTTGTAAGTCCTTAGCGGAGGCGTTCGGTATATAGTTCGGCAGTAGTCTATTGCTATAGGTGTGCACATGAGCCTCATTATTGATTATTGATAGGAGATGGGATAGAGAATTGATTTGTATACATGTTGTGACCATACCAATTTATTTCACGATTATTGATTACTGCATAGTGATGAGCACTACGATTTCTATTTGTGCTCAACCCCACATGCTCTTCATAGATATAGGTTAGTAAGTGCGGGCACGACGGAGAGATGCGAGTGGTAGTCACTTAGTATTTGATATTGCTTCTGCTTATTGAACTAGTTATGGGTATTTAAGAATATTAGATTATTGAGAATTGAAATAATGTTAAGGATATGCTCCTTAGTTCCCATTGAGGATTGAATTATTGATGACTGATTATTGATGATTGAGGAGTCATGGAGTATTGAGATTATTGTCGATTATTGATTTGAAAATGAGTGACTCCACAAATGATTTTGAAATAAATTTGAAGAATTTATTATGATTTTCGGCAAATAAAAGTGGAGCGTTACAAAGATCATCTATCGATTCCTTGTAAGACTAAATTATTCAATCGCAGTCTAGACAGGCATTGAGATCCCTCTTGAAAAAAGACAAATTACCGATAGTCCCATTGTTAGCTGATTATTTATATATATGTCGATTTCATGAATTATTATTAAATGTGAAGTCTGTGTCGTTTCTGGTGGAGCACGTGGATTATTTATGCTCACACCCCCCCCCCCCAACTAATGATTTTTCAAGTGACGCAATTCTGCGTGGCGCGTGAGCTGATATGTGGTGGTGGTCGAGCTTCATGATTTTTTGTTATAGCATGTCATATAGTATAACTGAACATGTTTGAAATATTTATGGTTTGTTTGATGCTTGTGTGATGTTTGAACTTGTATTTGCTTTCGCATTTCAGACTTGTGTTTCAGATTCCAGAACTGTGTTTCAGATTTCAGATGCATGTTTAAATCCCGTAATTTCATGGCGCCTGATTGTAGTAATGAATTTACTTGGTTGCATGCATGTTAGTTTAAAGAGATATAGAGATAAAGATAAAGTTGAGTAGCATCCCACATATTAAAGTTAGAGTCTTTTCAAAAAAGTTAATAAGAGTTTTCGAAAATTAAATCAATATTTCCAATTTTAGCGCGAAAAATTTACTCTGATTTTAGTAATAGTAGGCGAGGTGTTACAGTATCACCGTCTCATAGGTGGACATAAACACTTTGAATTTTTATCGGCCTTCGCCCTTGCGGGGGAAATATCTCATGTAATCCGGGTACCATTATGATCGCAATATTTATAATGAGTAAAACATAGTATAGACTTCCCCACCTTTACTGCTTACTAATAAACTGAATGAATGAATCCGTCAGATGAGGGCTCGACTCCTCATTAATCTACAATTAATAATTTTTATATATCATTAAAGGTGATAGCAAACGACACATAAGACAAATAAGGCAACCAAGGAAATTAAGGCAACTAAAAACAAATAAAGCACATACATTTCTAACTCTTCTAACATAGGACATACGTCTCGCTGAACTTAACGACATATAAGCCTTCTCATTGTTGGGATCTATGAGGATCTCGTTATGCACAGCTACATATTCAATCAAACGTACACCTATGTGCAGCAGATCTAAATGTTTGACATAGAAAACTTACGGCTTAAAATTTTCTGAATCTGACGAATTCAGGTTGACCGGGATGAGCACACGAACAGGTTGGGATCATGAACAGAATGTCTCAGGCTTGCGATCTAGTCGTCTGGGTGCATGGATCGGGTCGTCGGAGGCTGTTCGTGCGTTGAGGTGGTCATTGCGTGGTCCCGCTATCGGTCGTGGGTCGCGTCGGCTGCTCCAGTGGTCGTGTGGCTCCCGGCGATCGTCGGGCTCACGGATGTCTGCGGATGTCTCCGGGGTTGATGACTATATGTATCTCAATTATCTCGGGATCTACCATTGTATTACTCTTACACTTCTTCAACTTGTATCGGTGGAGCAACAAGAAGATAAAGTTCGAACAAAAAGTTAGAGAGAGAGAGAGAGGTGCGCGATATATAGCACACGTAGGAGAATTATGATCTCTCCTTCTCTTTTCCATGAGCCTAATGGTGTATATATAGAGTTACAGTAGGACCCTTAGGAAATCAGGAATAGGGCTCCTTAAATAATTTGGCTAACTGTGGGCCAAGCCCACTCATTTATTTAATTAGATAATATTATGGGTCACTAACATAGTATTATTGCACTGCCTTTTCCTAGCCCAATTTACAACTGAAACTCCAATAATAATTATTCGAATTACCTCCTCATATTTAAGATATAATGTCCATTAATTAATTTGATTACTGATAATAATAAATTATTAATTTATTATTATTTTACCGAAACTAGCACTCGTTCATCACATTATTACTATGTTGAAATTTAATCCACTTGCAGGGTTTAACATAATAATCCTTCATGAACTCACTTCAGAGACATCATCAAATTAAACGTACATGATGGCCGTAAATATTCGAACATTTAAAATGAAATAAATTAGGGAAGTTAAATTGTGTAAAGACAAAATTGAGTTAGGGGTAGTGTAGTAAAAATACATGACAAAATGGTTAAAAAAGATGTTTTTTAGAAAAGGTGGCCAAAATTTGTGTTTTGTAAATTTTTATGGTCATTTAATAGTGTTAACACTGTGGTAACGCCCTTTAATGGCCTTATATCAAAACAAAAAAGAAATATATCTACCTTTTTTAAAAGAATGAAATCTAGCCATTTGGGCTTATGAAAATACCTAATTGTCCTTACACACAGTTTTGTCATTTTTACTCATTATCATTTTGTCACCATTTTCATTACAAAGCCCCGCCCTCGTTTTTTCCTATTTTCATACCTCAAAATTTGAATAATTTTACAGAGCTCATCTCGCCGATTCATTGCTCTCATCTCTTCTTAAATTCCTTGAAGCCAAATACAGACAAAAAGCATTGTTAGCTTAACCCCTAAACTCCACGACTGTCACTCGACAATGAAATTGTCTTTTATTTTCTTTGTTCTTTTGAAATTTGGTTTTGAACCGATTCCAGTTGGTTACTGTGATTTTGTCAGTTGGTTACTGTGATTTTGTAAGTCGCTGAGTGTGACGTATGAGTTCGTGATTGTGTAGAATCTGAAATTGTGATTTGCAGAGATCAGATGATAAGCTGTTGTCGCTTCTATATTTTTTTTTTTTTTTTGGCTTAGGTGATTTTAATAGAGTTCGAGAATGGAAGTATCTGTTTGTGTGTTAGTCTGAAATTTCTAGATAAATTGCTAATTTAGTATAAATGAGTCTAAATATCTGTCCTTGTTAATGATGAAAATTTTTGTTATGTTCAATTATTGATGCCTGCAGTACAATTGTACGAAAAAGAAAATTAGTTTTGTATCGATTTTATGATTCCATTTTTCGTAAGTGGAAGAATTAGAAAATTCTCAAAACCTTTTTTTAAGGTAAATGAGAAAATAATTTTAAGTGTTATATGTTACTTAATTGAGTTTAAATAACTCAAATGTTGTAGGTTCACAAACACTCTGTTTTGACAAACAGAACGAGCCATTTTTATGAATTATGTATGCTAGAACAAGTAGGAAAAAATGTAACTCAATTCCGAGTCCGTATGAGGTCGTGCTTGCTCGCAGCGCACGGTCACACAACTGGCTGCAGAAATCAAAGGGTCGGAACCCTTGGTGACCATAAGGTATCTTTTGCCACTAGATCCATCTGTTCTCGTTCGGGCACGTCCCAAAAGGTGTCTTTTCACACTTAAACCTCCAGGAGGTGTTTTTACGACTATAAATACTCACATACATGAAATCATTCATAATATAAAAATCAGAGAGCTCTTGCATTATTTTTCAAAGATCATATAGCATATTATGTTCTATGTTTTTTCTCATTGAGTTTTGAGAGTTCCAAACAATAGTAGTGTTCGCCGAAGGCTTGTATATTTGAAGAACCGCTATATACAAGTTGAAAGTCGTTGTATATTAGAGGGGTTTGCCGTTAGCTATGGGTATTTTACGGGGCAATGTCGTCTTAAGGAGAACATAATTATTATGTGTCTCAACTTTGATTTTTGTTTGTTTTCTTCATTCTCCTTAAGCCTTCTTTTTTTATATTCACAAACTACACAAACTACAATCTTAAGACAAAATTTTTATGAGTTCATAAGATGGCAACCGAAGGAAACCAAAAGTCTCCATCAAGTGTTCAACCGATCGCTACATCGGCTATTAATCCTATCACCCCGAAAGTAGCTGCTCCTGTCCAAGGGGAGAGACCGCCAAAGTTCAATGACTCTGTTTTCAAGAGGTGGCAGCAAAGGATGTTTTAGTACCTCACAACCCTCTCCCTCTCTTGTTTATTTTCAGAGGACTCTTTCATCGTCTCTGAAAGTGAGACTATTGTCCAAAACATATGGTCTTAGATGCTTGGCATCGTAATAATTTCTTGTGTAGAAATCTAATACTTCACAGACTAGACGGCACACTATATAATGTATGTAGTCCAATTAAGACATGCAAGGAGTTATGGAATTCCTTTGAGGTGAAGTACAAACTAGAAGATGCCAGGATTAAGAAATTTCTCGTTGGAAAATTTCTAAAGTACTTGATGGTTGACAACAAGTTGGTGGTCAACCAATTACAAGAGATTTAAATCATCCTTTAGGATATGTTGGCATAGGAATTGATTGTGGACGAAGCCTTTCTAGTGGTGGCTATCGTTGAAAAGTTGTCTCCTTCGTGGAACAACTCCAAGAGTTATCTCATGCGTAATTGAAAAGAAATGAAACTTGAGTATTTTATAGTTCGTCTTTGAATAGATGAAGATAGTTGAATACCCAAAGTATTGGCTAAATGAAGCGAGGTAGAAGCTAAGGCACACTTGGCCGAGCCAAGCTCAAGAACGAAACGTAAAAACACTTCTCATGGCAAACCAAGATGGGGACATCAAGAAATCCAAGAGATGTCGTTATGATGGTGATGAACCCGGATACATTTCCGATGTTTACTAACTTCTGAAGAGGGGTAAAGGATAGTGCGAATAGTCGAGGACAAGATAATACTTGTCAGAGTTCAATATTTGTGTCGTGGTTCGAGTACATTCTTGATTAAATTCCACATTGATAGCGGATAAGAAAAAGAGCCATTTGACAAATAGACGCTTATAAATATTGTCCTACAACCCTAACTAAGGAATAAAGTATTTGTAATTCTTCGACTTTAACTGTTAGAGGAACCGACAAGGTATTGTGCTAAGAATTAATATTGGATATCATGGATGTTCTTCATGCCCAATACATCCATAAGAATCTAGATTTCGGACCATTAATTGAGTAAAGCCAAATTTAGATTAGTTTATGATCATCGACAAATATGTTTGTCAAAATATGATGTATTCTTAGCATAAGTAGACCTTAATAAAGGTCATATTACAATTATTGTAAAAATTGTAATCTATTGATTGACGTAAAAGATAAATAACTTGGTATTATTTATTGAGTATTCTAATTTATGGCATGATAAATTAGGACTTGCGAATTTTAACACTAGAAGTTGTGAATCTGAGTTGATTCATACAACAAATATGAAAACCTTGTTAATATAAAAAGTGGAAAACGCATCGTGTTAAAAGGTTGCTCAATTGACTAGTCCTCTCAAGATAAGTCATATCGATAAACGTTATTTAAGAGTTTGTGCAGACTCGAGTCGAAAATATATTGTAAGAATGCACAATGTATTGTCATAAAGCCTTTGTAGCTTTAAGCCACATAAGAATGATGTTGATATTCAATGAAATGGTCAAAAGAAATAATCACTCTTGAGTAGGTGATAATTTCTTATTAATCTAAAAGCTTATGTGATAAGCAATTATTACGAAAAAATTGGAAACACCACACGAAGGTAGGTACGAAACTCCGTTTGAGTTATAAAAAGAGCAGAAGCATTCGTACCTATACCTTGAAATGTTAAGGTGTTTAGGCCAAAGTGGAAATACCTAATTAATGACATGAAAGATTATTGAAATGATTTTGTTGAATGGCTTCAAATTCATTGAATGACAAAATTAGTCTATAAAGGTTCTTCCAACTGTTTGTGATCGTATGTCTTGTGCAGACAATATGATGATCTTGGAATATCATTGTATCACCCCGTTTTGTTTTAAAGAGTTTACCGAATTTATTTATAAAATCAGAGTAAATTTTTTTTTCGCAAAATTCTAAATTAAAATTTTGTTGTAAACGGGCGCTACTTGACAACTAACAAAACTAACAATTAAGACCAATCACAAAAACCTACACATGTATTTCTAACAACATGATATTCAAACCAAGTTATTATAATCCTTCAAAACCAAGTTCAAAAGGGTTTTCAATAAGAAAGCCCATAAACATGCTCAAATGATTAAGCGGAAGCATCATAATCCATCAATAACATTTCAACATGAAATAATAAATGCGGAAGCAAAGAAACGACAATCCAATGACCACCACTTGCTCGTCTCTCATTGCCGCCGCCAACAAAGCTCAACCTAAAGATAGGAAGAGGAAACAAAAGGACAAACCAACAATGGGGGTGAGCAAAACTAGTATGCTCACCAATATCGCATAAGTCTATCTCGCATAAAGATCCAAAACCATAAATAAAGTATGCATAGAATCCAAGTCTAACTCCCTAATCGGCCCTATCGCAAAACCTCCTATGTACATACAACAACCTTCCGATCAGACATCGACAAGGTGTAACCGGAAATCTTCCCACCCCAGCTCGACATGGGCTAAGGGATCCTTTCCGGGAGACAGTGGAGCCAAAAGGACCCCCCCGAACATCACATGGATCAGGGCGTCACCCCCCGAAACTCACACACGGATCAGGTGATCTCTCACTGTTATCGCATTCATCAAAGGCACTATAGGCGAGACGACCCTGGCGGTGTAACACACTAGACTACGGTTCTCAGGCATACTAAAGTTATCGAGATGAACATTTATACGAAAGAACGAAATGCGATAATTATAGATACACAAACTGTACCCACCTGGATATAGCAATAACACAAAAGGCGAGGCTCGGTAAGTGGAGAGGTCAACACCTCAAAGCACCTACACGAAAGCAAGATAGCCTCCCGATTACTAATAATCCAACGAACATATAGACTTAGTTGAAACATTTCAACTAAGTGGCTCGTGGAAAATCTCGTGGAGTTATGGAACACTGACTCGACTCGGGACCAAGTATGGAAAACAAATAATAGTCAAATAGTAGTTGACCAAGTCAAATAAACAGTTAAAGGTCAACTAAGGTCAAAAGGCTCGGGAAAAAGTCCGAAGGTCGGATTACGGACTTGGCTTGCGCGATGCAGGGCGCTGTCGGCACTACTTAGGCCATCTCTCAGTTATCTCAAAATCCAACCGAGAGTTTGACTCCAAAACTTGAGCACATAATGTTCAGCAACAATGTAACATCATATAAGCAAATTTTCACAAAAATTCACACTTGGATAATATGAACGAATTTTTTTGGGAAATTAGGAGAAGTAGAACACTTTATCAAATGACTAGTCATTCTAGAAAGTTTTTAAACCAAATATTGAATACATGGTATTACATGTTGAACTAAGAAAAATCACAAATTTTCAGTTTCAAAACATAAGTGTGCCATTTATAACAGCCCAATGAAAAAAATCAGCATTTATGGACACGAATTTAACCTCGGATCATATCAATGTTTCAAGACATCAAATTTTTATTATAAATACTACATCATGATAACAGAAACATATAAAAATTCCAGGCTTAAAACATCAACATCTAATTTTTGAAAATTAAAACAACTTTCAGCCAAAAACCCGATTTTCACAAAAACACAACTCATTGAATCTGAAATTTTCTGATAATTTTACTAGATCAAATATCTCATAAAATAGTAATAATAACCAAGTTTCATACTTTTATAATGAAAACACGATTTTATATGATTTATTGAATATTCTGCCGAAATGAACATATAATTATTTAACCTATTAATTCAACTCTAAAAATTATGAAATTTATACAAGAAGTTAATATACATAACAGGAGTAACATATGAAAAAGTCAGAATTTTCGGATTACTACACAATTTATCATGCATTTAACCATTTTCAGAAATGACACCGACTTCAAAAATTCATATCTCGAAAAATGCAAGTCTAAATTGCACAAGGTCAAGACTATTGTGCTCAGGACACCAAGGTGTTCCATAATCCAAGAGTTAGACACGAAATTTGATCATACCTTAAAGGTTCACTACTAAACCTTATAGATCTAATACAACACAATTTAATAATTATCATATAATATCCTATAAAATCAAATAATTCAATATATATATAATAATCAACAATTTAACATATAAACTCAAAGAAATATTGGAGTTTAGTATAATATACCAAACACCAAAATGGGATGACAAAACGAGGCGCGATCGTGGCTCGATTGGTCCTACGGGCGGGGAAATCATCCGCGTGTTCGGCGTTAAAGATGGCTCGCACATCAAGTGACGATGACTCCGGGTGGCTTGTGAAAGAAACGCTGGACATTGAATGGAGGGAGCTTGAATGTGCGATGGTCGCGGGGAGCAGCTCGTTGGCATCGCATATGTGCATGGGGCGTGCGGTGCGCACGGGCGGTGGTGCCGGTGGAAGCCGCACGGGCAATGCGAGGCGGTGCTCCGGTGATTATTTCCAGTGAAATATGAAGTAAGAGGGAGGGAGAAAATTCTGAATTTTTGCAAGATAGGAGAGGGATGGAGAAATGTGTGGGGAGTGAGGGAGAGAAAGAGAGGGTGGTCTTCTCTCATTTGAAGTCATAAGTTGTAACTTCCTCAAGACTTGATCATGCCCATAATGTAGAATTAAAATGGAATTAAAGCTGATTTTTAAGTGAGGAAGATGTTACATCTTTCAAAATTAAAATGCCATGCACATGCATGCACAAGAGAGAAAAGGGTTGACGGGTCGGGTGGTTTCTCCGCATGCGGGCGCGGGCTGGGGCGTCTCTCGAGTGCGGGGCGCGCGGCTTGGGGGAGCGGGTGCACGGGCCGAAGACGTGTGCATGGTAATGGGCCCGATCTTTAGTGCATAAATTAAAATTTAAAAGTCCGACTCGGTTCGGTACTCGATTCGAAAGTTAATTTAATTACTCGGCCCAATAAGAAAATATATTCGCTTAAGCACATATGAGCATATAATCACATAGAAATTAACTAATCGAGCTGAAATAATTAATAAATAAAAAATAATCTCTAAATAATCTGAAATAAATGGGGCGCTACAATCTACCCACCTTAAAAGGAATTCCGACCTCGGAATTCGAAGAGAAAAGAAACTAACGAACTAACAGAATAAACAGACCTACAAAATGATAAGTTAAGGAATCTCCCACTATTTTCGACATCCATCCCTCAAGTCGTCTCAGACTTGTCATGTCAGCCCCACAACACCTTCCCATGGCTCACTGCCCGATTTCTCAGTTGGTAGACACCCTGGTCCAAAATGGCCACCGGTACCTTCTCAGAGGTAAGGTCTCGCTCAACCCACAGTTCGCCGAAGTCCACCACTTAGTCCGGATCATGCACATCTCTACGCAACATCGAGACATGAACACAACATGCACCGGTAAAGCTAGCCGATAATCTAAGTCACCGACTTGAGTAATGATCTCAAAGGACTAACCGCACACGACAGCGGTTCCTCATTACCCCAAACTAAGGTATATCACCCCTCTAGTCATATAAAAGGGAAACTCGAATTGTACCATCCGGATACCCGTTCGATATACAAAACACAAAACGGGTCACCCAAGGTGAGAACTCACAAAACGCATCACACAACATGCACACACGACCTCAACAGGTCTCATAGTGCCTCGACCGTGAGATCATCGGTCAAACAATCATGGTCGATACGTGAAGTTGAGTTTCAGTATGGTGCCCGGGTCACGTCGTAAACTTACCCACAATCTCGACACACCCGTGACTTATTGTCGAAGCGTTAGTCACGGTAAATGTGCAACCATGCACACAGTATAGCCCCACTATACTCATACTTACGACACAAGATTCTACGACACCAACGTAGCCCATCATGGCTCCGTTTACTGCAACACAAGTCCCCTATCTCGCCATCTCGAGGAATCCTCGCATAGGCATAGGAAACTTATCGACTATGCTTCCTTATCAACACTATCGATCAAGGATGCAAACGCGGTACGGTGGAACTTGGCACTCTCGGTGATCAAACCATCCAAAAGAAAAATGGACGTTTGAATTTTTAATGCAGTGTCCTCCGAGAGGCAACATGCTCGCAGGCGCTGCATATGTGGGGCGCTAGGATGCTCACATGCACCTGTTCAGAGACCAGTCACAAGGTCATAGTTTGGTTGTACACACAGGCCTAGCGAGTTTTTGCGTTCGATGATGACGACTGTAGCCTTCGAGCGAGTCAACGGTCAGCCCTGCAGTGCCTAACGTCTCTCAGCATGAGCGTGCCTGCTCAACCACCACTTCGCGTGGCTCCACAAGGTCGGCGATCGGTTCAAGGTTTCGACAAGAAAATTTAATCCACGGTTTTTCTCAATACGAAAATTTTCTGGATTTCACATAGGCTAAGGTAATAGCAAGAGAAGAGTTTTTCCACAAAATATGTACGAATGGGGTTCATTCCAAACAAGCCTTTTGGTTTTACTCAAATTCAAAAGTTTCAAGGTCTCAAGAATAACAGGGCATAATACCAAGTTCCAAGTCCACTGCCTTATTCGAACAACACACTCTAACACGCAAAAAGACCTAACGTTAGAAATAGGCAGAAATCCTCAAAGAAAATCTAATGCGGCTCTCTAGTTGAGAATGGTACTAGGTCTGTGGGTCTTTCCGAGACACCAACTAGCTAGCTCACTTCGGCTCTTTCGACTAATAGCGTCGCCCGTCACGTCAGCTCTTCCACCGGTAGCTAATCGTGCCTGTACTCATCTGCACAGCCCCCCAACGTTTTCATCTCAAGGTCTAGGCGAAAGGCTTCTTTCATCGAAAGGACCTCGATCCCGTATTCGAGTATTTCTGCTACATCTTGACGTTGTTAGAGATAGAATCCGACGTTGCTGCAGAATTACCACCAAAAATTCCGTCGTAGTCGTCATTGCGTTGCATAGCGCGAAAGAATCACTATCCTACTGCAGATATTCTCATCGGGTTCCAGAGTATGTTTTGTTTCGTCCACTCCTCGATCATCTGTTGATGGTACATCGGGTCTCGGTTCTGTCTCCAAGGATTTTGCAGTTGTCTTCAGTTGATTTGAACATGTCTTCACCTTGTGATAGTAGTTGATCATCCTTCCTTATCCATCGGTTAGGTTTATGGTTGTTGATGTGCAGCATTCTTTGCCATGAAACATATCGGCTCCTCCGGTATTCAGGTTGGTTATAACTCACCTCGCTCATCTAGCGGCCGTTTTTTTATTCTCTGGATTGCTCCGTGGTATTCCCGAATGATTGGTGTGACTTATAAATGGTCCCACTCGATCTTGATGATGATTAAATAAATTTGGTTCAGATGAATGGAATATCCAAACACAATTGAAAGGATGATATAAGACAAGTAGAAAGTCGGAAACACCTACCTTAATTGATACATCAGATTGCAAAACTTGACCTTGAACCTCCAAGCGAACAAGAAAACAAGGAGAAGGGTTTTCAAAGGCTTTGCACAAGTCCAATAAAGTGAAAGATTTTTCTTGAAGGCCAAAGAGAAGTAAAAGAACAGAAACTTGTCAACATTTACAACGAAACGCAAGTTCAAGAACATAAGGGGCTATATGCTTCACGATGCTCTTACACCAGGATCCACTACCCTCCTTAAAAGATCCTTCATAATCTTATGAGGTACAACACCTTCTTCGCACTCAACAACGACTCCAGTTAAGAGAAAACTATCTCCGGTGCCACATACGAGTCGATCACGACCATAGAGAATTGCGACGACATTGGCCTCCAGGTTACAGTACCATAGAGAATTGCGATGACGTTCGCATTTCCGATTACACGAACATCGAGTTATCGCAAACAACAACTCCAACCTTGCAACAAATAAGGTCTAGAAGAAATCAGATTGCTTACCCTTATTTGTATACAAAGCCTCTAAACAAAGTTAGCTACATACATAAAACACAAAAATTGCACAACCGATTAAAAGATATCACATAGAAATGAAACGATTACTAGACAATACACGATCTCGATTTATAGATCAGTTATCCACTATATGCAATCACGGCAACTCCAAGGGAAGCATTCCTCGGTGATGATTCTCCTTCATTCGTACTTGAACTGAAACGGCAAGATCCTCTTATGGTCTTCACTCCAGTAGTCGGTATAGCGAACGATAACAGATTGGTCAAGTTAGGACTCGGTGTAATCAGCACGCTGGATCCACTTGAGTTTATGGGGTCATCCATCAACTGTCGGCCTTCACGATCAATGCTCGTAACCCACGCAGTAACAGTAGCCATTGCTTTCCTCGAGATCTTGCCATTCTCGAGAGTCGTATTAGCAGCACTCCATCGATCAACAGAGCTCTTTGGCATTGGTTGACAACTCGTTCGAAGCTTTAAATCACAATCATCGCACTCCAATGATTGGATTCCACCACTGCTCTTCCGGTCTACTTGTCAGCTGCCTCAGACGTTCGAGTGATCCCGCACATTCAGAACTTCTCGATTGTCTAATCTCAATAAGGCATCTTGACGTTGGTCACCAGAAAAGCTATGGTGCATATACGCAAGTCTCAACTATTAACGAGATAGCTCGCACAAGGTGCTATCTCGCAACTTGTAGAGATAAATTTCTAGAGTTATAACTAGTTCCATTTGTGACTAGAGTTCACCCAATAAAACTAGAATTCGAAACGTAACAAGGTGGATTATCCTAAGCCCCAAATAAGATAAAAAAACAACAAACTCATACCTTGAGTTGGCGCGGCGAGACGAAAGCGAGTGGTCAAATGGTGATTAAACACAATAACACCATAACACTAGCGATAGTCTACAGAAACGCAGACTAGCTCTGATACCATACTATAACGCCCTGTTTTGTTTTAAAGAGTTTACTGAATTTATTTATAAAAATCAGAGTAATTTTTTTTTTT
>CACSLK010027624.1:9680990-9694932 GCA_902706635.1 Striga hermonthica | reverse complement strand
GCAAGTGTGAAGACCAAAATCCACCCTGACTAAGGCCCTCGGGCTGGGTGGTCGCTTGTTTAGTACATCCCTTGGGGTGGGCAGGTTGGTCGAAGACCTCCCGTTTGGAACATTCCTCGCGGTGGGCAAGTGTGATGACCAAAATACACCATGACTAAGGCCCTCGGGCTGGGTGTTCGCTTGTTTAGAACATCCCTTGGGGGTGGGCAGGTTGGTCGAAGACCTCCTGTTTGGAACATTCCTCGCGGGTGGGCAAGTGTGAAGACCAAAATCCACCATGACTAAGGCCCTCGGGTTGGGTGGTCGCTTGTTTAGAACATCCCTTGGGGTGGGCAGGTTGGTCGAAGACCTCCTGTTTGGAACATTCCTAGCGGGTGGGCAAGTGTGAAGACCAAAATCCACCATGACTAAGGCCCTCGGGCTGGGTGGTCGCTTGTTTAGAACATCCCCTTGGGTGGGCAGGTTGGTCGAAGACCTCCTGTTTGGAACATTCCTCGCGAGTGGGAAAGTGTGAAGACGAAATTCCTCGCAATGAAGACCTCATAGCCAAGAGAGATAACATGGAGAAAAGAGCACCAGGATGAGCACAACTTCAACACCAGAGGACGAGCACAAAAGCTCGAGCGTAAAAGAGAAGTCCAAGGGCGCAAAAAATCCATCATGTCCAAGGCCGTGAGGCTGGATGGTCGCATGTTTTGACCACCCCTGAGGTTGGGCATGTGTTCGAAAATTAAGAACCCATCATGTCTAAGGCCGTGAGGCTGGATGGTCGCATGTTTCGACCATCTCAAAGGGTGGAAAGTGTTACAAAAAAACCTAAGTAAAGAATCAAGCACAAGGCAAACGTAATAACATAATTAACGAAGAGAATCATCAAAGAGATATCCAAGAATATCAAGGCAGCTCATTCAAAGATCGCCGACAACAAAGATAACTTAAGCAAAACATTAAAACAAGATAATTGTCAATAGTACATTGCTCAAATTCGAAAAAATAAGTACAATACAAGAGAACTAATCTAAAGAGGAGGGGCAGCGACCGAGTCAGCATTGCTCGAGCTGGCATTGGGATCAGGCTGGGGACCAGTTCCAGAGGTTGAGTCGCAGGCCTCATTGAGAGGATGTTGTCTGATAGATTCGGCTGTTGCGATCAACATGGAGGTCGGAGGAATCACGCCATCAGGTAGAGCGAATGTTTGCTTTAGTGAGTCCGATCGAGCCAAGGTTCTCTCAAGATGCCCTGACCACCATTCATGCTCGAGTGGCAAGGAAGGATCACCGAGGAAGCCAGAGGGCACTTTGGGCAAAGCATCCCAGATAGCCACGGGGTCGAGCTGCTCGAAATCGTCCTCGGCGATCTGCTCACCGGCCTTTTGTAGGGCGAACTGAAAGCAGTCCACCCCAAAGTCTTGCACCTCCTTTAGATATTGTGGCGACTGCAGGAAGTAAGCCACTACTTGTGCGCGATGCTCACGGAGGAACAGCTGCCCGGTTGTTGTCGCCCAAAGCATTTGCCTTGCGCGGAGAGCAGTGGCATTGGCATAGCGTTTCTTCTCTTCAGCATGGGCAGCCCTTTCTTTGGCCACGGCGGCCTCCAGCTCAGCCTGGGCTTTCTCTGCTCTTTCTCGAGCTTTCTCCGCTTCTGCTCGAGCCTTTTCAGCCTCAGCTTGAGCCCTCTCCTCTTCTGCTCGAGCCTTTTCAGCCTCAGCTCGATCCTTTTCTGCTCCGACTCGAGAAGCCCGCTCTTGATCGAGCAACGCCTCCTTCTCCTTCAGCGCGGTTTCCTTGGCCATGGCTACCTCCTTTACTGCGAGGGCAGCTTCTCTCTCCGCGAGAGTTTTATTCTTATTCGAGAGCTCTACGTCAAGGGACTTGAGCTTGACCTCAAACTCAGTCTTTTGTTCGGTTTGCGTCTCGCAGAGCTTGGCATTGTGGTTTAAGAGGGTCGAATTCTTATCCTGCAAGTAGCCAATAGTGCCCTCAAGGCCCTTTATGGACTTTCCCAAGCTGTCTCGCGCCTCTTTAGCCAGTGGCAAAAACTCTACTAAGCCCTATATTCAAAAAGTGTGAGGTGGTTCAAAACATGTATAACGTTAGAAGAAGAGTTTGGGGGAAATCGGACAAAAACATGTACCTGGGCGAGCCATCGGGCAAACTTGTCACCAACTTCCGGGAGTGTGGCACAACTCTTTTTACAGTCGTCCTCGAGGAGAGCACCCTCGAGGTGGTCGACAACTTCATTTGCAGAGGCCGACAACAGAGAGGTAGACCGTGAAGCTAATGGATTAGGCGGAAGAAGGCTGTCACGTGCTCGCTTCCAAACCACTTCGCCTTGGTCAGTGCGGGAGCGTTTCCCCAGAGTAGCTCCTCGTTCTCCACCGTCTTGATTACGGTGCACGACCATATCCTTGGTCGACTCCTCAAGGGGGTAGAAGACTGTTGATTGGAGGGGGGGTTTTCTTGGGTTTTGGCCTTGGACGACACATGGGAATCAGAAGATTTGTCCGCAGCTTTGGAAGAAGTGGTATCTTTTGGGTTGGGAGCTCGATGGTCGATTTTTTGGCGGTTGTCAGATCGGTGGCGGTCGTCGGTTTTATGATGATCGTCGGATTTTTGGTGGCGGACGTCAGTTTTTTGTTGGCGGTCGAGGTTTCTGATTTGGCGATCATCAGGCTTGGATGTACTCGAAGAATGGTTGCCGGCGGCCAAGGTAGAAGATGGTTGTGATGTTTGGCCAGGAGGAGGCGGAGGGGTTTGACATGGTTGTTGTTGTTGTTGTTGTTGTTGTTGTTGTTGTTGCTGCTGCTGTTGTTGCTGCTGTTGCCGGGGTAGAGGCTGTTGTTGTTGTTGTTGTGGTTGTTGTCGCGGCTGTGGCGACTGCTGCTGTTGTTGCTGCTGTGTTCCCTTTGATGGTGGTGGAGGAGGTGGCGGAGTCTTCCGCGGGGGCGATCGCTGCTGCGGCTCTGGTCAGGATCCACCAGAACTGGCCGATCCATCAGCCTGGTCCCCGGTCGATCCAGGAGCAGTCCCCGATTTTTTCTTCAAAGGGACTTTCCTCAGAGGGATGTTAAAATTAGGAGCCTCTGCACAAGTACAATAAGGAAATCAAGATAAATGTCAGTATTTTACTTCGACAGAGAAAAAAAAAGAGCACATATGCAAACACTCGAGCAAACAGGTCGAGAATTACCTGGATCATTTTTAATTCGAACAAGATTAAGAATCTCCTCAGTAGGAGGAGGAAGAGTTTTATGTGTAAGAAGACCGCAATAGTGGAGAAGATTTTTATCCTCGAGAAGTTTTTCAGACTCAACGGACTTGGCATTCCAAGTGTGAATCCGTTGGTCGAAAAGATGGTTTGAAGAAGGGGCCGAGGCTGCCTCTCGCGAGACTTCCTTGACCCAAGGAACAGAAGGCCAGGGGAAAGGGGCGTCAGGTCGAACAAAGATGAATTTATCACTCCACTTGGGGAGATTAGAAGGGATGTCGTTGATGAAATGGGCACCATTGCGGCTTTTCAAGTAAAGGCCTCGACCTTGCTTCGAAGGGCCATAGCAATAGTGGAAGAAATCCAGATCGAATCGACCCAGACGGACCTGACAGAGAATAATGAAAGTGTTCATGAAGTGGATAGCATTAGGAGGAAGCTGATGTAGGGGAAGCGAGAAGCACTCGCAAATGCGAAGTAGCTCGGGACTTAGGGGAAAGCGGAGACCGAGTTTGAACTGAATCTCGAAAAAAGTTATAGCAATCCTGCGGAGGGTGATCTTATTTGTCAGACAAAGAAGACCTAAGGAACGCCCAACCAAGAGGTTGGCCGATTTTTGCAGGATTGAACCAAGGGTGGGAGAGAGAGGTCGAAGATGGACGCATGGAAAGCTTCTTTGTCGAGGATCGTTGAGGAGGAGAGTTCGAGGGTCCAGGTGTAGAAGAAGAAGGCGGAATGGTTGAAGATGCAGGAGCAGTAGGTCGAGCAGAAAGAACCTTGTCCTCCTCTGGCTCGTCTAAGGCACCGAGAGCAGGTCGACGGCGGCGGAGGGGGATATTCTCCATGGTATCCCCGGAGTTGGGAGATGCAACACGAGCTGTGAAAACACGGTTAGGAACTGTGTCGCCAGGGCAAAGGATAGAGAGAGGGACAGCTTCGGGTGCAGAGGGCAGTATTTCAACTGAGTCAGAGGAGGTCTCAGAGTCTGAAAAAATAAAAACAAAGAGAACAATGTCAAAAAAAATCGTCGCAAAGGAGAAAAGGGGGAGAAGGAAGACTATGGTTTTCGGAAGAAACAATCCCAAAACCAGAAGAGGGATTTGAGAGGTGCGAAGATGAAAATCTCGAAAATTTTCAGAGGAAAAGCAAAATTCACAACACCCAACAGACAGATAAAAGTATTCAGAGCACAAATTTAACACAAGACACGCCAATTCAAAATGATTCAACAGACAAATCGAGGGTACCCGATACCAAAAATCCAAGGATACACAAAATAGAACTACAGAAAAAACAAATTCAGAGGCGGAGAGACTTACTCATAACCGTGGATCAACAAGTAATGGAAGTTCGAAAGGATGCAGGAGAAATTGCCGAGAAAGTAAGGGTTTTTTGCAGAGAGAATTTTGGGTGCAGAGAAATTTGAAAGTTGCGAAGGTGGAAAAAAGTCTGAAAATCTGCTAAGTGTTGAATTTATACTTCGGTGAGTTTAAGGGGTGAGAAGATGAAGACCGTTAGATTAAAGCCAGATCGTACGGTGGGAAGCATTAATTTGCATGGCACTCAAGACGGGTGCGTTATACGAAGAGGTGTCATCATTAAAGCGCCTGACACATGCGGCAGACGCGACGCGTGGCAGAAAAGCAGGCACGACAGAAATTACTTGAAACAGATGACTATATTTCTAGCAATTAATGGGAAATTATTTGAAAACATGAGCGGGAAAATTATCGGTTGGTCGATATCTGACGACGAGCCATCCAGGAGGTCGATAAGTACGAATTCACTCTTAGATCGAGTCATTCAGACTCGACCAGAGTGGGGGGGGACTAGATGATATGGGATATTATATGCACAAGGCTAAACCAGTCTGCCCAGCCGGTCTAGAAGATCAAACCAGGAAGAAGCCAAGCCAAGAGGCAGGAGAATCGATCATTCAGATAGTCGACCAGGCAGGTAGTCGACCAAATCCATCGCTCGACCAGATAAGCGATCGAGCAACCTGTTCGACCTCATCAGGTCGATTGCTTCGAGGACCTAACAGTCGGCCTAGTCATAGGCGCGTGTGAGAACCTCTAACCGAATCTCAAGAGAATATTTACCCCATGTGCAGGGGGACACGTGCCGAGAATACATTGGTGGATATTGATAACTACCTCTGACAGCTCCCCAACGCCCCCGCGTAACCTCTGACATGCGCGCGGTGTGTCAGAGTACGGACGGGCAGCTTGGGCAGCCAGCTCATCTTATCCGGGCATCTATTAGGGCATGTATCTTACCCCTATATAAAAGGGGTGAGCCTTTTTCCCTTAAGACATTATATTCATTCTTCACTTGAGTATACTCATACACATACTGACTTAAGCATCGGAGGCTCTTCACCGGACACAACCCCTGGTGTGAGAGTTACTTGCAGGTTTCCGGCGTTCTACCGGGAAGGATAAAGATCGATCCGCTCCAAACCGGACCAGGACGCTCACACTTGCATTACAGTCAAAGGTCAACTAAGGTCAAAAGGCTCGGGAAAATGTCCGAAGGTCGGATTACGGACTTGGCTTGCGCGGTGCAGGGCGCTGCCGACACTACTTAGGCCATCTCTCGGTTATCTCAAAATCCAACCAAGAGTTTGACTCCAAAACTTAAGCACATAACATTCAGCAACAATGTAACATCATATAAGCAAACTTTCACAAAAATTCACACGTGGATAATATGAACGAATTTTTTTGGGAAATTAGGAGAAGTAGAACACTTTATCAAATGACTAGTCATTCTAGAAAGTTTTTAAACCAAATATTGAACACATGATATTACATGTTGAACTAAGAAAATTCACAAATTTTCAGTTTCAAAACATAAGTGTGCCATTTATAACAACCCAATGAAAATAATCAGCATTTATGGACACGAATTTAACCTCGGATCATATCAATTTTTCAAGACATCAAAATTTTATCATAAATATTATATCATGATGACAGAAACATATAAAAATTTCAGGCTTAAAACATCAACATGTAATTTTTGAAAATTAAAACAACTTTCAGCCAAAAACCAGATTTTCACAAACACACAACTTATTGAATCTGAAATTTTCTGATAATTTTACTGTATCAAATATCTCATAAAATAGGAACAATAACAAAGTTTCAAGCATTTATAATGAAAACTCTATTTATATGATTTATTGAATATTCTGCCGAAATGAACATATAATTATTTACCCTATTAATTAAACTCTAAAAATTATGAAATTTATACACGAAGTTAATATAATCACATAAGTAACATATGAAAAATTCAGAATTTTTGGATTACTACAAAATTTATCATGCATTTAACCATTTTCAGAAATGACACCGACTAAAAAAATTCATATCTTGAAAAATACGAGTCTAAATTGCACAAGGTCAAGACTATTGTGATCAGGACACTAAGGTGTTCCATAATCCAAGAGATAGACACGAGATTTAATCATACCTTAAAGGTTCACTTCTAAACCTTATAGATCTAATACAACACAATTTAATAATTATCATATAATATCCTATAAAATCAAATAATTCAATAAATATATAATAATCAACAATTTAACATATAAACACAAAGAAATATTAGAGTTTAGCATAATATACCAAACACCAAAATGGGATGACGGAACGAGGCGCGATCGTGGCTCGATTGGTCCTACGGGCAAGGAAATCGTCCGCGTGTTCGGCGTTGAAGATGGCTCGCACATCAAGTGACGATGACTCCAGGTGGCTTGTGAAAGGAACGCTGGACATTGAATGGAGGGAGATTGAATGTGCGATGGTCGCGGGGATCAGCTCGTTGGCATCGCGTATGTGCACGGGGCGTGCGGTGCGCGCGGGCGGTGGTGCCGGTGGAGGCCGCACGGTCAATGCGAGGCGGTGTCCGGTGATTATTTCCAGCGAAATATGAAGTAAGAGGGAGGGAGAAAATTTTTAATTTTTGCAAGATAGAAGAGGGAGAGAAGATGGAGAAAATGTGTGGGGAGTGAGGGAGAGAAAGAGAGGGTGGTCTTCTCTCATTTAAAGCCATAAGTTGTAACTTCCTCAAGACTTGATCATGCCCATAATGCAGATTTAAAATGGAACTAAATCTGATTTTTAAGTGAGTAAGAGGTTACATCTTTCAAAATTAAAATGCCATGCACATGCATGCACAAGAGAGAAAAGGGGTGACGGGTCGGGTGGTTTCTCCGCATGCGGACGCGGGCTGGGGCGTCTCTCGAGTGCGGGGCGCGCGGCTTGGGGGAGCGGGTGCATGGGCCGAGGACGTGTGCATGGTTATGGGCCCAGTCCTTAGTGCATAAATTAAAATTTAAAAGTCCGACTCAGTTCGGACTCAGCCCAATAAGAAAATATATTCGCTTAAGCACATATGAGCATATAATCATATAGAAACTAACTAATCGAGCCGAAATAATTAATAAATAAATAATAATCTCTAAATAATCTGAAATAAATGGGGCGCTACAATCATGATGTGTTCATGTACCAAGAAGATAAACTTTGACATTTAAAGATTGTGAAATTCCGACGTAAGTCTGGAGATTAAGTTCCTAATAGATCGGAAGTAGTTTGACACAATCTCATCATGTCAAATGTAGGTTGAAGAGGTTAAATGAGTTTGATATAAAGTGAATGTAAAATTGACTCTACACTTAACTAATAATTTGAGTATAATTAGTTTCTCTGAAAAAATATGTTGAATAATTTGAGGCTTGAGGTGCTTGTTGGATAGTACTCGTCCCAATGTTGCATTTTTGTGAGAAAACCAAGATATCCACGAGTAAGTCGAGCGATGAATTTTGATCACGTTGAATCGAGTATTAGACATGAAAAACTATAAGACTAAAAGTGACTAAGTGTTCACTTAAGGTGGGTAGAAGTAGTGTCATGAAATTAATCTAAGTATAAAGCTAGATCTGCAATGAAGTTGGAGTTTATAAATTTGGATATAAAGTGTGGAAGACGCTGATGACTTAGAAATCTTCTAAAAGATATTCCTAGGTGGAATAAACTGTGCTCATGGTAATGATTATTTATCAATCAGAAATTGGAAGAGTACAAAGTAGTTTGGACAATAGTAAGTCATACATAAACGTTAGAGACTTAATTTCATAAGAAAATTATCTCGTGCGGGGGTTATATCGGTAGACTATGTGAAGTCAAAGATTAACCTAACTGATCTGTTTACATAAAACATGAAACGAGATAAATTGTACAAACTGGTTAGAGGAATGAGCTTAATAAAATCCACAACAAACGAACGGTCTTAGCGGTAACCCAACCATGAGAGTCGAAGATCCTGAAACATTGGATCAATGGGAAAACTAAGCTTTGGCAATTCAGTGAAACACTTGAAAAATTTATGCTCATTTCTAGAACCGTCAGCTGTTAAAATCTGCCTAAGTGGTGAGATTTAGTCGAAGACTTTTCATGATTCCTATACCTATGGGTGGAGTAAGGTAGGATACTCTTTATAGAATAATTACCTTTGTAAGTGAGAAGTAAATTGGCCGCTTCAACAAACACTTACTAAATCAAGATATGGTCCAAGGCTAAAATGGACACAACGTGAAAACAAAAAAAAAATTGTTAGAGTTGTTATTGTGTGAGTACTATTATCTTGGTGCACACAAACAGCCGATAAGTTCAAAGCATCGCTCTACTAACCGGCTAGAATATCCAATACGATTCCCCTAAGGAAGATTCAAAGCCACAAGTTATCTATCCTGATGCAATGATGGTTCACCAGAACTCTTAAGTAGTGCATACATGCATTAATTTCATTCATGTGGGGGATTGTAACACCCCACTTTGATTTTAATAAAATCCCGGGCTTTCCAAAAATCAAGTAAATAATTTTTGAAATCATTTTCAAAAATACATGGGGGTTAAACAATAATTTACGTAGTCCAAGTCTTATCTGGACCCACGGGGATTCATAAACCTAATTTTTCACAAATGGTTTTCATTAACCGTTCTCAACACATAACATAATACTCAGCTTTAATCAGAAAGCATGCATAAATTGGAGTTTCATAAATCCAAACATCATGAGTAATTCAAATCCAACATAAACCAAAACATAAGTTTGAATCGAATTTTCAACAAGTCTCAACATAGTCCATGATAGTATACGGAAGCAATAAAATAACTAAGGACCACCCACTCGTCTCACTTCGTCACCCGTCCACTGCTTAACCTGCATCCATGAAGAGCAGGTGGGACTGAGCACAAATGATAAAGTAGTGCTCACTACTATGCACATAATAGCATGTAAAGATAATATTGTCGCAGCATGAATATTATCAATCATCATCGTGTCTCATCTCCTAACAATCACAACAATAACTCACTCATGTGCACATCTATCATTAGCCACGAAAAGGGGATGCATAAACCCTAACGACGGGAGTGCATGCCACTGTAACGGACACGACCTTTCATTAGGTCTTACGAAGACTTGCCTCGCAAGGGCAACCGTACTGTAACTTGACAGGGACAATCGTACCTGAAAGTACTGAAGATTGGCAGTAAATTGATGAACCATCTGATGTTCACAGACACCAGAAATTTACGGAAGTATTTAAGGGAAGTTTTTTTTGTATGAAGGACCTTGGGATTGAGGGGGAGATACGCTTTCCATATTCTAAAGAAAAGGAGAATCGGAAAATTCACCTTCCATAATTGTAAAAGGAGAATCGCGAGAGTATCATTTCTTATATGCGTTTGCCTTGGATGAGAAGATTTTCCAAAAAGAATGCTGAAGATAAAAGGAGGACGAGACTAGAGTTGAGGATGGCTTTTGATATCTTTTGTTTACTTATTTTCTTTTCTTTCGGGAGTAAAAAGAGTGATACTTAGAATATTTTGTAAAAGAACATTCGGAGGTTCGTTCTTATAGTTTGAGGGATTCGAACTAGAAAATCCAAAAAGGAGTTGTGGTCAGATAAGTAGTTGTGTGAATCATCATTCAAGTAGAGTGTACAGGGGGTCTATAATGTAAACCCTTGGATGATGTATGAGTTGTTCACATTGGCACTAGAGCGGGTTTTCGTCTTCATTACGAAAGATCCTAGGTACTTAGTGGTCAAGTATCAAATTTCAATTGGCACCAGAGCGGGTTTTCGTCTTCATTATGAAGATCCTAGGACGTCTGTTCCCCCAAATCATGAATCAAGAAAGAGGATCTATGTCCAGGCCTCCGCAATTGGACAGTTTGAACTACTCATATTGGAAGTCTATGATGACAATCTTTTTGAGATCGCTTGGAAAAGACGTGTGGGAGAGTGTTGAAAATGGCTGGGAGCATCCAGTAATGCAACAAGCACCCGATCAAGGTAAAAAAACAACAACGAAAGTCACGGTTTCTAAACCTAAGGACAACTAGACTGATGCTGAGAAGCTTAAAGAAGAAGCCAACTATCGTGCCTTATATGCGATCATGATGGCAGTTGATCAGACAAGACACAAGATGATAGTACATTGCAAAACTGCTAAAGATGCTAGGAGGGTCTTACAGAGTCAGTTTGAAGGTTCAACGGCTGTCAAAGCGTCCAGACTTCAACGGGTAACTCTTGAATTTGATGAGATCAAAATGAGAGATGAAAAGACAATTCACGTATACTATGCCAGATTTTGTGATCTGGTAAACCAAAACATGATGCTTGGAGAAGAAATCTCTGAAAAACGTCAAGTTCAGAAGATTATGAGAACTATTTTTCCCAGGTTTAGAGAGAAAATCACGGCTCTTGAAAGTTTTCAAAGAGTGGCGTCATTGGATGTTGATGAACTTTTTGGAGAGCTCAGAACTTTTGAAATCAACAACAATTATGACAAAGTGAAGAGTAAAGGCTTAGCTCCCAAAGCTGATGTAGTCGAGGAAAGAGAAGAAAGCGATGATGATAAAGGTCCATTGGCAGATGATAGTGAGCTGAAGGAAGCACTAGCCTTAATCGCGCGAAACTATGGGAAGATGAGTCAAAGGTTGTACAAGAACAAATTTGCTGGAAAAAATGGGAACAGTTTCAGCAAGAATGTAGTGCAGGACAAGAAAAATACTATGCCACTCTCAAAATCCGATTCACAACGAGTCGAGAAGGATCAATGCAGGGAGTGTCGAGGCTTTGGACACTTCCAGTTTGAGTGTGCTAATCTCAAGAAGAAGAATAAGTCACTGAAGGCAACCTGGGAAGACTCAAATGAAGAGAGCACTGACGAACCTTCGTTGCCCACAAGCAACCTGGCGGTTCATACCTCAGTCAAGAAGTTCATGTGTCTCACCACTTCTCATACTCCGACCAAGTTTGAAGAAAGTTTGAAAGAAACTGAAGCATCTGAGGATAAATCAGATCAAATTGTGTGTGTAGTTCCAGTTCACTTGCTTGCTATGGAAAAGTGCACTGCGTCTGAGGCTCTATAGAAGCTTCAAAATGAAGTGTTTAGATTCTCTGGACTACTCCTTGGTATTCCCGAATGATTGATGTGACTTATAACTGGTCCCACTCGATCTTGATGATGATTAAATAAATTTGGTTCGTATGAATGGAATATCCAAACACAATTGAAAGGATGATATAAGACAAGTAGAAAGCCGAAAACACCTGTCTTAATTGATACATCAGATCGCAAAACTTGATCTTGAACCTCCAAGCGAACAAGAAAATAAGGAGAAGGGTTTTCAAAGGCTTTGCACAAGTCCAATAAAGTGAAAGATTTCTCTCGAAGGCCAAAAAGAAGTAAAAGAACAGAAACTTGTCAACGTTTACAACGGAACGCAAGTTCAAGAATATAAGGGGCTATATGCTTCACGATGCTCTTACTCCAGGCTCCACTACCCTCCTTAAAAGATCTTTCATAATCTTATGAGGTACAACACCTTCTTCTCACTAAACAACGACTCCAGTTAAGAGAAAACTATCTCCGGTGCCACATACGAGTCAATCACGACCATAGAGAATTGCGACGACATTGGCCTCCAGGTTACGGTACCATAGAGAATTGCGATGACGTTCGCATTTCCGATTACACGAACTTCGAGTTATCGCAAACAACAACACCAACCTTGCAACAAATAAGGTCTAGCAGAAAACAGATTGCTTACCCTTATTTGTATAGAAAGCCTCTAAACAAAAGTTAGCTACATACATAAAACACAAAAATTGCACAACCGATTAAAAGATAACACATAGAAATGAATTGATTACTAGACAATACACGATCTCGATTTCTAGATCAATTATCCACTATATGAAATCACGGAAACTCCAAGGGAAGCATTCCTCGGTGATGATTCTCCTTCATTCGTACTGGAACTGAAACGGCAAGATCCTCTTATGGTCTCCACTCCAGTAGTCGGTATAGCAAACGATAACATATTGGTCGAGTTAGGACTCAGTGTAATCAGCACGCTGGATCCACTTGAGTTTATGGGGTCATCCCATCAACTGCCGGCCTTCACGGTCAACGCTCGTAACACACGCAGTAACAGTAGCCATTACTTTCCTCGAGATCTTGCCATCCTCGAGAGTCGTATTAGCAACACTCCATCGATCAACAGAGCTCTTTGGCATCGATTGACAACTCGTTCGAAGCTTTAAATCACAATCATCGCACTCCAATGATTGGATTCCACCACTGCTCTTCTGATCTACTTGTCAGCTGCCTCAGACGTTAGAGTGATCCCTTACATTCAGAACTTCTCGATTGTCTAATCTCAATAAGGCATCTTGACGTTGGTCACCAGAAAAGCTATGGTGCATATACGCAAGTCTCAACTATTAACGAGATAGCTCGCACAAGGTGCTATCTCGCAACTTGTAGAGAGAAATTTCTAGAGTTATAACTAGTCCCAGTTGCGACAAGAGTTCACCCAATAAAACTAGAATTCGAAACATAACAAGGTGGATTATCCTAAGCCCTAAATAAGATAAAAAAACAACAAACTCATACCTTGAGTTGGCGCGGCGAGACGAAAGCGAGTGGTCAAATGGTCATTAAACACAATAACACAATAACACTAGCGATACTCTACAGAAACACAGACTAGCTCTGATACCATACTATAACGACCCGTTTTGTTTTAAAGAGTTTACCGAATTTATTTATAAAAATCAGAGTAATTTTTTTTTTTTCACAAAATTCTAAATTATAATTTTGTTGTAAACAGGCGCTACTTGACAACTTACAAAACTAACAATTAACACCAATCACAAGATCCTACACATGTATTTCTAACAACATGATATTCAAACCAAGTTATTATAATCCTTCAAAACCAAGTTGAAAAGGGTTTTTAATAAGAAATCCCATAAACATGCTCAAATGATTAAGCGAAAGCATCATAATCCATCAATAACATTTCAACATGAAATAATAAATGCGGAAGTAAAGACACAACAATCCAATGATCCCCACTTGCTCGTCTCTCGCTGTCGCCGCCAACAAAGCTCAACCTAAAGATAGGAAGAGGAAACAAAAGGACAAAACAACAATGGGGGTGAGCAAAACCACTATGCTCACCAATATCGCATAAGTCTATCTCGCATAAAGATCCAAAACCATAAATAAAGTATGCATAGAATCCAGGTCTAACTCCTTAATCGGCCCTATCGCAAAACCTCCTATGTACATACAACAACCTTCCGATCAGACATCGACAAGGTATAACTAAAAACCTTCTCACCCCAGCTCGACATGGGCTA
>CACSLK010027624.1:9526272-9536359 GCA_902706635.1 Striga hermonthica | reverse complement strand
AACCGTACGGTTGACACTACAACCGTTCTGATGGGTTGTTCAATTCCATCTAGGTAGTGAACCAACGATTCTTGTTTCGCAAGTAACTGATATAGTGATCTTCGGTACGCCCGATGACGACCCACTTATCTACATGCAAAACAACAGAACGTGGAACTTATTTAACCAAACATAATTCTCATTCATCAAGGAATAACAAGTGTAATATGCACTAAAGCAAAGCTTAAGTATATAACACCAACACTCCTCTGAAATATCATCAACGTCTCGCTGGGGATTATCATCCCCTTCTTCGGCCTCACACATTTGCTTCATCGTACGGGCTCGAGTATCAAGCCTAAAGTGGGGGTCTTCGACTGGTGCCTCGATTGAGTCGGTATGTGCTGTAAGGGTCTCTATCTTCGTGCTCAGTCTAGCACATCCGAGCTCAATGTCCACATCTCGAGTGGTCAGCGCAGATATGCGAGCAAGGATGAGGTCGAGCTTTTCATCGAACGACAAAGCAGTCTCCCGAGGCTCGTCCCTATGTGTAGGTTCGCCTTGAGCGGTGGGCTCGGGAGTGACATTGGTAACTCGATCCTCTAAGGCTTGCACGAGCTCCACAAGTTCCTCAATTCTGGACTCAAGGTTGCTCCTACGGGCCACTTGGGATGCCAAAAGAGTGAGGACCTGGTCGAGCTTTGCATTATACTCTGAAGAATCCTCGAGGGATTCACATGTCTGCTCGACAGGCCCGTAATCCCAATGCTGCTCGTAGGGATATGATAAAGTCTGGCCAAAGTCCCCAGAATCATGGTAAGGAGGTGTTTGGGCACACTGGGCTGTGGTTTCTTCTTTCTGAGCTAACCGAGATGTTGCAAATTCGTAGATACGGTTGAGCTTCTCGTTGAACTCGTGGGACTCATAATGTTGCTCGACCGGGAAGGGACCCCAGTACTGCTCGGAAGAGTAGGGATAAGACTGGTTATAGTACCCGATGTGATAGCTCGGCTCATTAACCTAAGATTGGGTGTGCGGTGGTGGGAAGACACAGTTGTAGTTCATATCTCCTGCACACCAAAATAGAACAACCCAAAGGTAGCCACGAAAAGGGAAAAAGAGGAATAGACAAAAACAAAAACAAAGAAGCACACAAAGACACACAAAAGGAGAACAAAAACACGATAATTATAAGAGAAACACGAAAAATAAAATCAGTACCAAAACAAAATATCCTACTTGCCTTCCCTGGCAATGGCGCCAAATTTGTTGTAGCACAAATTATTTTTTTTACCGAGTACCGAATCAAAAGATTCGTTCCCCGGGTCGATCTCACGAGGAAGGCTGTTTGGAATTCAGCTTTGGTATTGACAACACATAAAAGCCAAATAAATCCTAAACATTCTAATAAAATAGGGGTTGGATGAATTATCAGCTAAGAAATAAAATAAAAACAATAATCTTCCTAATAATGTAAAAGAAGGGAAGATGGAGAAGCTAGGGAATCGTGGATAATTAATTCAAGTTCTATTTGTAAAACCGGGACATTGATCATTCTATTTTAGATTGACACTCTCGCTTAAACATCTAGCGGTTCGCTCCCAATAACTCTTCGTAACAAGGGATTGAACATAGACGAACAAACTCGAGCATACGACACAGTCCAATTATCCCATCCCAATAACTTTTCGTAACAAGGGACGGGTCATCGACAAGCGCGTATTTCAACCCAAAACCTATAGACTAATTCAGTTATGAAATCGTCTACGTCATGCGAGCCTAAGTCTATGACTTCTTCCCTTTCGGTTCAAAAAGTTGTTAATTTAACTAGAAGGTGATTAATCAACTAGTCATATCGAATCAACAAAACCCTAACTCGACTAATCAACATCCAATTGTTTCCAATTACAAGATCGAAGTGTCACCCTTCAATTATATCAACCAATCAAACAAGATTCTATCAATTCAAATTAAATCAACCCGCATAAGAATGAACAATTCAAGCCCGAGAGATACACGTTAAATGAGAATAATCATCCCCTATTCCTAGCAATCAGAATTAGCTACTTAACATGAATTCAACAAAATCAAGCAATTCACCTCAAATAATCATTCACATGAATTAAACAAGATGAAAAACTTACAATCAATCCATATTCAAGAGTCGAATCCAAGTTACAAGCTTAATCCTAAATATCAAAAGGAAGAAGAAAAATGGAGAATGATGATGGAAAGAAGAAGAAAAATGAAGTAGAAGAAGAAGAGAAGAGAAGAGAAGAGAAGAGAGGGAGTGAGTCGTGTTCTCAGGCCTAGATTTACACCTGGTCGAGACGTCTCTCGGTCTCGGACAAGTTCTTCTTTATATGGTTCGAAAAACCGAGCAAAAACGAGAGAGAACGAGAAAAAACAATTCTGGCCGGCGACCAGGCCATAGCGGCGCTAAGGCCATAGCGGCGCTATGGGTCGCGGGGCTTGGGCGTCTGGCCATCGCTATGGGCGCGCTTCGCTGGTAGCGCCTGTAACGCCCTGTATTTTATTAATAAAGGAAAATACTAGCTTTTAGCTTTAAGCTAGCCTTTATTAATAAATAATCATGTTCAGGTTCAAGTCCGAGTTAATCAGCTAGTCAGGTTCCAAGTTCGATTATCAGTCGATAAATTATTCGGTTTAATTAATTCAATAACCGAATAAGTTCCCATATTTAATTCCGACTGATTTCATTAGTTAATGAATTCGGAATTAATTAGCTAAGTTGACGAATGATTCGGAATATCAATATTCGGATTAATCGTCCAAGTCAAGAATTCGAAATTATTTAAAAGATATTTCAGTCGAGATTACCGAAAATTATTTTCGACGTTCCGTGTACGTCCGGAATAATTTTGGTAATTAAGTAGTATGCTTAATAGTTAATTAAGCATAATTAAGTGATTAATTAACAATTAATCATGAGTTTAAGTCCAAAAGTCGTGGCTTATGTGAATTAAATAAAAATTGCCTTAAGTCCTTTTCTTACCATGAAAGAAATCATTTCCTTCCCTTTTCAAGCCATTATACGTGTCAATTAAAGAGACATTAGGGGATGATTAATCATCTTAAGTGATGAGTACATATTTAGGTTTATTTGGTCGTGGCAAGTGGCATGATTAAGCTTAAGCCACCAAATAAATCATCTCTCTCTCTCGCCGAAGTATATATAGATGTTAAGTTGGAGATTTTGGCTTCATTTCTTCCTATGGTTCAGCATATATATAGCATATATATTAAAGTGTTGAGAGAGTTTGGGAGAAGAGCCACATCATAAGCTTAAGCACGCCTTACCGCCGAAAGCATCATCGCACGCACCGCACGGCGACGCCACGCTCGCGGAGAGCCACGCCCGAACACGGGAATTCGAGGAGTTGCTGTCACTCGAGCATAGTCGGAGGTAATTCCCATGTTATTATGGGCTGAGATTAACATATTTCTTTAGTCCAACCTTCAGTCTAAGTTCATATGCGTGCCTATATCGACTTAGCCGTGCGTGTCGTTTATGTTCAGTCATGTCAAGTTTCAGTTTGAAATCTCTCGACCAACCCTGTTTATTTAATCAGTTTATGCATGTATCATGTTCAGTCAGTTAGGAGTGTTCGAAGAATTTTCATGTTTTTCATTATTTTGGCCGAAGGACGTGGCCGTGCACGCAACACGCGCCACGGGCCGTTCATGCGTATCATGTTTGTTAAGTAAATATTCTTTCGGACAACCATGTCTATTTATTCAGTAAATCATGTTTTAAGTTCAGTTGAGGTTGAGTTGCCGAGGTAAAAGTCAAGTCGGTCGAGAGACGGCCTAACGCCGTCGGCGGCGCACGGTGTGCTCGCCGCGGCCATGTACGGTTTATCGTGCAAAAATTCATGTTTTCAGTTTAAATCAGTCTTTATGTTCATGATGTGTTATTTGAAGTCAGATTGCTCGAGAGTATTTGTCGGACGGCCGGCAAGGGCCGGGCGTGGCCGCGCTGCCCGCACACAGCGGTAGCAGCACGCCGGCAGTCAGTGATGCGTAAGTGGGTTTTGACCCCCGACGACAAGAAAGGGCCGAGAGCCAAGACAACCCGAGGAGGCTGAAAATAGGGCCAAAACGACGCACGCATGGCCTAAGAGATGGGTACGAGCTCGTATGCGAGGCGCACAAGTACACAAGAAAGGGCGCATTCAAGAAGGGCGCGCACACGCGCATTGGCGTAGACGCGCATGGCGCTTGATGGTTTGGCGAAGTGGCGCGCAAGGGGTGGATGTTGGGTGGTCGATGCACGCGAGAGATTGCTACGGATGGACGGGCGCGTATCGGGCGCTGGACGATCGCGGGCGGTGCTGAGCGTGCATAGGCGCGCGATAGACGAGCGAGGTGCGGTACGCAGGACGCTGGGCGTGTGTAGAATGCACGGAGACGCGCGGGCGATGGGCTGCGACACGTGGGGTGACGCGGGTGATGTCCTAGACCGCGTAGGCATAGGAGTGCTAGGCGACGAGTGCGGGGCGCATGGCGACGCGCACGAGGCACAATGCAAAAATAAGCTGGCAAGCCTAATCCTAGTAGGAATAGGCAAGGCGCGAATACTAAACCCCGCAGGACTAGGAAAAGCAGTTGACCGTTAGAACGCGCGGAAAATATTAGTGACGGGAGTATTCCTCGGAAGATCAAGAAACGTGGCCAGGAGCATATTCCTAGTAGGAATAGGAATAGTGGATATGGGCTCGAAGCACAATCCTACAAGGAATCCTAGTAGGAATAGGAATAGTGGATATGGGCTCGAAGCACAATCCTACAAGGAATAGGAATGGCACACGCAGGGCGCGAGGCCTTAAACCTCGAGGCGAGAGGACATGCACGCGTGCGAGATGGACGAGGCGTGTGATGCCTCACGTGCCGAGGACTAGGAAGGCGCGAACACGCGCGACACATGTAAGGCGGCCGAATGAATTTGGAAGGCGTGTGAAGTTGGGCGAAAGACTTGGAGTTCAAGGCAAGGATTTGGAGTGCAAGCCAAGCAAGATCAAGACCTTCTAGTTTATTAGGATTCTACTAGATATTTTATTTCCATGTTGCTTTTATTTATTAGTAGTAGAAGATATTAGGAGATTTACTAGCATTAGGATTTATTTTATTGCATGAATTAGGAGATCTAGTTAGATTAGAATTAGATTTACTTTGCACCTATAAATACCCCATCTACTCTTCATAATTAATGGACCAGAATTGATGAAATAGAAAAGGAACGTTTGTTCAAACCGTGTGTTTGGGTTCGTGAGAATTCCATCATGCAACCGAATTGGTGAGGCTAAGACCCAAGCCAGTTCAACGATCTAGAGAGGCTAAGACCCGATCTATTTCGAGAGTGTAGCGAGGCTAATACCCGAGTGAACTCAAGTATCGTGAGAGAGTTAGGCTAATAACCGAGTCGATCACACCTATCGTCGAGAGCAAGGCCGTGGCGAAGCCGTGATCGAGACAAGTCGAGGGAACGCAACACCCGATCCGTCATCATTGGTGCTTTCATTGAGAGTGATCGATTGGGTGTTCGTTAACTTTTTCTATCCCATTCTTTTTCTTTTTGTTCGAATTTTTGATTTCTTTTTTTTATTCGAGTTTTTCGAATTTTACCCCTTAATTTTTGAAAAATTTCGAGAGTATCAAAAAAAAAAGTGTCATCTAGTCTTTTGTTATTTTTTCCTCCCCTAGATTCGAATTTGTTCGAATTCTTCTTCTTTTTTCGATTTTTTAGAGTCTTAAAAAAAAAGAGTCATGGTATTCAAACCATTAGACGAGATGGATTTGGAGGATCTCGAATTTTTTGAAGGATTGGAAAGAGAGTTAACTCCATGGGAACAAAAATATTTGGAGGAGTTGCACGAACGAAGAGATCACGAGGAGAAGCTCGAGCCACAAGCCAAGGTCATGGAGGAATTCGCCGACGAAGAGCCCATATTGGCGTTAGATCGACCGGGGTATGTTGAAGATAAGGTCACCGAGTTCATGGTCGAGCGAGTCGGGTGCGAGGATTCACTTTCATTCGGTGTCATGTCCATGGACGTTGGGGAGCCCAAAGTACCCGAGGTCAAGGAAGCGATCATAGTGGTGGGTGATGGAGGCCATGATAAAGAGACGCACAAGAAGAGTAATGCGGATGCAGAGGAGGCAACGTTTCAACTAGTGGTGGTCGAGATTGAAGAAAGAGTGCCCGATGTTTGGATGGTCGAGGATGAGTCCTTGAGGGCAAGGACATTCTCAAAGGGGGTGGGAATGATGCATAAGTGGGTTTTGACCCCCGACGACAAGAAGGGCCGAGAGCCAAGACAACCCGAGGAGGCTGAAAATAGGGCCAAAACGACACACGCATGGCCTAAGAGACGGGTACGAGCTCGTATGCGAGGCGCACAAGTACACAAGAAAGGGCGCATTCAAGAAGGGCGCGCACACGCGCATTGGCGTAGACGCGCATGGCGCTTGATGATTTGGCGAAGTGGCGTGCAAGGGGTGGATGGTTGGTGGTCGATGCACGCGAGAGATTGCTACGGATGGACGGGCGCGTATCGGGCGCTGGACGATGCGCGGGCGGTGCTGAGCGTGCATAGGCGCGCGATAGACGAGCGAGGTGCGGTACGCAGGACGCTGGGCGTGCGTAGCATGCACGGAGATGCGCGGGCGACGGGCTGCGACACGTGGGGCGACGCGGGTGATGTCCTAGACCGCGTAGGCATAGGAGTGCTAGGCGACGAGTGCAGGGCGCACGGCGACGCGCACGAGGCACAATGCAAAAATAAGCTGGCAAGCCTAATCCTAGTAGGAATAGGCAAGGCGCGAATACTAAACCCCGCAGGACTAGGAAAAGCAGTTGACCGTTGGAACGCGCGGAAGATCAGGAAACGTGGCCAGGAGCATATTCCTAGTAGGAATAGGAATAGTGGATATGGGCTCGAAGCACAATCCTACAAGGAATAGGAATGACGCACGCAGGGCGCGAGGCCTTAAACCTCGAGGCGAGAGGACATGCACGCGTGCGAGACGGACGAGGCGTGTGATGCCTTGCGCGCCGAGGACTAGGAAGGCGCGAACACGCGCGACACATGGAAGACGGCCGAATGAATTTGGAAGGCGTGTGAAGTTGGGCGAAAGACTTGGAGTGCAAGGCAAGGATTTGGAGTGCAAGCCAAGCAAGATCAAGACCTTCTAGTTTATTAGGATTCTACTAGATATTTTATTTCCATGTTGCTTTTATTTATTAGTAGTTGAAGATATTAGGAGATTTACTAGCATTAGGATTTATTTTATTGCATGAATTAGGAGATCTAGTTAGATTAGAATTAGATTTACTTTGCACATATAAATACCCCATGTACTCTTCATAATTAATGGACCAGAATTGATGAAATAGAAAAGGAACGTTTGTTCAAACCGTGTGTTTGGGTTCGTGAGAATTCCATCATGCAACCGAATTGGTGAGGCTAAGACCCAAGCCAGTTCAACGATCTAGAAAGGCTAAGACCCGATCTATTTCGAGAGTGTAGCGCGGCTAATACCCGAGTGAACTCAAGTATCGTGAGAGAGTTAGGCTAATAACTGAGTCTATCACACCTATCGTCGAGAGCAAGGCCGTGGCGAAACCGTGATCGAGACAAGTCGATGGAACGCAACACCCGATCCGTCATCAGTCAGCCAGCGCGACTGGCAGCGCGCGCACAGGCCCGCGAGGCGCTGCGCGCTGCCTGTCCGTAGGTGCAGTTTCTGGCAATGCCCAGTGGCACACCAGCCAGCCAATAGTGCACGCGAGTGTTCGCGCTTGTACGCCCAGTACCTACTGTGGCACACGGCAGTGCCCAGCAGTGCCTGCGCCCGCGCACATAGCGCGGGGCAGCGCCCAGCCCGACGCTACGATGCGCTAGGCGCACGCACGCGCCCAGTCAGTCACCAGTACGCGCCCAGTTACCGCAGGACGTGCCAGTCATGCCCAGTAGCACGCCCGCACGCCCCAGCGCGCACAGCCGTGCCAGGGACCGCCCAGCTGCAGTCCGCACGGCCAGTCAGCCAACCAGCCAGCGCCAGTTGTCAGGCCAGGCAGCGCCCGCGTGCGCAACACTTAGCAGGCCACTGGCCGAGCCAGCACCTGACTGCCCGGTTCAGCCGACCGGCAGTCCGGTCCAGACCGGTTCAGACGGCTGGACCGATTTAGTCAGTATTCTTCAGTTTCAGTCCCGGTTTAAGATTTCAGTATCATTTTCAGTTAAATTTCGGGTCTAGTTCAGTTCAATTAATTAATATCAGTTCAGTTTCGTACTTAACCGATTTCAGTTATACCGATTAAGTCCGAATATCATGTCAGGTTCAGTAGAGCATCTTAACATAATTAATCAGTTAATTTATTAGTCTGAGCATAGTCAGTAGTAATTGTTTATATTATGTTTCAGTTTGATCAGGCATCAGCACTATCTTCAGTTTCACGGATCAGGTGGGGACTCAGACTAAGTACTACATTGATTATAATTACGCTACTATGTTTGAGGTATGTATTATCAGTATCCGCTCGGAATGGTCGCCGGTCCATTCTGGGTTCTAGTGGCCTAATCTGCCCACTAGAGTGTGCACATGGTGTCCGGTATTAGTTTGTGCCGGCAGATTCCGGTATTAGTTTGTGCCGACAGATGTTCAGTTATCAGTTACGTGGCTCATGTCGCGAGATCAGACTGGTATCAGATATCAGTTTCAGTTTCAGTTTCAATTTCAGTTCAGTTATATATGCCAGGATCATGATATTGTTATTATTTTCGATGTTTACATTAGTATGAGTTTCTGCGGAGCACAAGTGTTTTAGTGCTCACGCCCCCACGTATTTCATGTTTTTCAGGTCGCAGGGTCGGGGACGAGGAGTGAGCTGGCGGGCTGTTCAGGATATTTGTGATATATGAATATATGTTTTGCCACGCTGTTATTCCGCTAAAACTTTCAGTACATAAACTCAGTTTTTTATCCGATGCTAGTCGGTTAATATATTATAACCGTTATCATTGTCAGTTTAAAATTTAACGGTTTTTAGAAAAGTCAAGTTTTCACAGTAGCATCCCGAATCAGTTTTCGCAAAAATTAATATTTTATTTATTTATTGAGAAAAATTGTGAAAAACGCGTACTCTGATAGTATTAAAAAGTCGGGGTGTTACAAATGGTATCAGAGCACGTTTCTGCGTCTCTGAAAAGTTTTTCAGTCAGTAATTTTCAGAAAAGCCTGAACCATCACGCTCACGCCTCGCGGACTACAGGTAAGTGCTGATTTAGTTATCAGTTATAAACATATTACTTTGTCTATGCTCAGAAATTAATCAGGACTTAGTTAAGATGCTCGAATCAGGTTCAGACTTTAGAGTTCAGTATACTCAGATATGACTCTAGAATACAATATCTTCCGATATGACTCTAGAGTTCCTCAGGATTCATGTCAGTAATTATCGGCTATTTTTGGCAACTTGTCAAGAGATTTGAGTGCGTTAGTAATCAGTCAGAGTATTTTATCATGTGTTCAATAATGTTGAACTTTCTCAATGATCAGATGCCGCCCTGTAGTGAACCCGATCACTCGGTTCTTACTCAGGACACAGTAGTCGCACAGTTCTGTGACTATCATGTTGAGAAATTCTCCGGGTAGGGAGATCCTCGTATCGTGGACGAGTGGATTCCGAACCTTAGAAAGGGATTAAGTTTGAGAACTCTAGATTCAATTCTAGATTTATTTAAGTTAAGTTAGCAACTTGTCAGGAGATTTGTGAGCACTTGTGCTAAACAAATCTTAATAATCATGTTTCTCAGATATTTTTATCGAAAACTGCCATTTTGCCAATCAATTGGCAGACTGGAGAAATTCCTTGATTCAATTCGAGGAATAAACTCAAATTTCTTAAGTCAGATCGGTAAATCATGTTCAAGGCAAAAATTTTCATGTTAAAGGTTGTTATAATTCTTAAGTCATTGTTGAGGTAACGGTTCCCAGTGTATAAGAGTCAATAGTTCGGGTTACCATGGAGGCTTGAAATAAGAGCCATTCAGCCGGGTATACCATGGAGGCTTGAAGCTGGAAC
>CACSLK010027624.1:9494960-9518806 GCA_902706635.1 Striga hermonthica | reverse complement strand
GGCCAGTCAGCCAACCAGCCAGCGCCAGTGGTCAGGCCAGGCAGCGTCCGCGTGCGCAGCACTTAGCAGTCCGCTGGCCGAGCCAGCACCCGACTGCCCGGTTAAGCCGACCGACAGTCCGGTCCAGACCGGTTCAGATCGGCTGGACCGGTTTAGTCAGTATTCTTCAGTTTCAGTCCCGGTTTAAGATTTCAGTATCATTTTCAGTTAAATTCCGGGTCTAGTTCAGTTCAGTTAATTAATATCAGTTCAGTTTCGTACTTAACCGATTTCAGTTATACCGATTAAGTCTGAATATCATGTCATGTTCAGTAGAGCATCTTAACATAATTAATCAGTTAATTTATCAGTCTGAGCATAGTCAGTAGTAATTGTTTATATTATGTTTCAGTTTGATCAGGCATCAGTACTACCTTCAGTTTCACGGATCAGGTGGGGACTCAGACTAAGTACTACATTGATTATAATTACGCTACCATGTTTGAGGTATGTATTATCAGTATCCGCTCGGAATGGTCGCCGGTCCATTCTGGGTTCTAGTGGCCTAATTTGCCCACTAGAGTGTGCACGTGGTGTCCGGTATTAGTTTGTGTCGGTAGATTCTGGTATTAGTTTGTGCCGACAGATGTTCAGTTATCAGTTACGTGACTCATGTCGCGAGATCAGACCGGTATCAGATATCAGTTTCAGTTTCAGTTTCAGTTTCAGTTCAGTTATATATGCCAGGATCATGATATTGTTATTATTTTCGATGTTTACATTAGTATGAGTTTCTGCGGAGCACAAGTGTTTTAGTGCTCACGCCCCCACATATTTCATGTTTTTCAGGTCGCAGGGTCGGGGACGAGGAGTGAGCTGGCGGGCTGTTCAGGATATTTGTGATATATGAATATATGTTTTGCCACGCTGTTATTCCGCTAAAACATTCAGTACATAAATTCAGTTTTTGATCCGATGCTAGTCGGTTAATATATTATAACCGTTATCATTATCAGTTTAAAATTTAACGGTTTTTAGAAAAGTCAAGTTTTCACGGTAGCATCCCGAATCAGTTTTTGCAAAAATTAATATTTTATTTATTTATTGAGAAAAATTGCGAAAAACGCGTACTCTGATAGTATTAAAAAGTCGGGGAGTTACAGCGCCGCTAGCTGGGTTGGCCATAGCGGCGCTATGGCCCGGCAGCCTTGCACGATTTCACGGTTTGCGCTCGTTCGGGCTCGTTTGGTCTCGAAATTTGATTCTGCTTTTTCCTGTGTGTTGCCAACAAACTCCTCTATTTAATTATGCTTTCACAATATGCTTTTGCCCATAATTAGGTCCTCCCGAAGCTTCAAACCTAGACACCATAAACAAAGAAAAAAACCAGAAAAATACACGAAAACACAAGAAAAACCGAAACAGATCAAATCAAGCAATAAACTACAAAAACGAATAAAACCTAACTAAAACATTCAATATGGGGGAAAAAGAAAGACAAAGAGATAAAGAAAAACACAAAAAAAATGGGACAAACAAGATCGTTCCCACCTTTCATAAGGAACCACCTCTACTGGAGTGTAGCAGTCGGTTCGTCCTTCCTAATGGCATAGTCAATGTCCATACACCCCAAATGAAGAAGTATTTTCTCCTTCCAAAATTTATAATTGTCCCCATTGAGCTCAGGAACATTAATTTTCTCATCAGAGTGATTAACATGTTGAATAACTGCAACATAATAATCATGCTCATATTAACAAAATTGAAACTAACAAAAATAATATGACATGTTATATCAATATAAAACATGTCTAAACATAAATCTAGTGACATAAAACTTGCCTGTGGGCTAAAGTTCTAATTCAATTAGATTTACAAACTTCATGATAAAACTATCAAATTACCATCATTTTCAAATTCCTGTGGGCAAATTAGAAAATTAATTTAATATTTTATCCTAATTAATCACACAAATATAGTAGAAATTCCTGTGGGATAAGATCCACCATATTTTATATGAAAAATTACAACTTATGTTATATATCCATATGTGGTTACCAACAAAATTTATATATAATTCTAATCAATTAAGGATGTTGTGGCTACTCCTTTATTAATTAAAATTATACACACCACATAACATAAAATACTAACTCATATAATTGTAAAATTATAAACAATTATTTATTCATGAGTTATCAAGATTAATATTTGTAACATACTTGATAACATATTTTATTTCATGCATGATTTATAAATTTAAAGCACACAAATAATTCAAGCATAAACATATTAATCATATAATAATACTCAATAAAAATTTTAATATCAAAAGAATTATAACAACATGCTAATCATTCACAGTAAAATTGTATCTATAAATAAATTGTGATTACAATAATGCATAACACCTTCCATCTTTATAACTTGACCTGGGCTCAATTCCCAGTTTCAGCAGACAACATTTTTTTTTAATCAACCATCAGCATGATAGAGAAAATTCATGAAACATCACATATATACATAAAACATCACATATATACATGAAATTTATCAATTCCATATTCAAATCTCAAATTAACTCTCCATGAACAAATTAAATTATCAACAAATTTAATATCAAAATTTCATGGATAATAACTCAAATTTGAAAATATACATAACACAAGCAAGGCAGAGATTAAACTCTGCTCAGATACCAAATGTTAGAATATTTATCCAATTCGATCATATATCTCCGCAGCAGAATGATCGAGATTACATACCTCCAGCCATTGCTTGATTGTGTATTTGAGTTATTTGGAGAACTTGTAGAAGACAACGGTGAAGGCTTCGTCACTTTCACTTTATTCGGTCAGGGTCTTCTAGGCTCTTTCACTTTCTCTTAGATGGTGTAAAATTTTGTAGTAGTAAAGTGATGAGCCTAGGGACCTTTTATAACCAATGGTACCCTTTGGCAGAAAGGTACCTTTTAATATATGGTACCTTTTGATATAAAGGTACCTTTTGATATAAGGTACAATATCTACTTATTAATTCTGTCCATCATAGAATTAATAGGTGATTGACAGTATTTGTACTCTTTATAAATAGAAACATGTGGACCACATTAAAATTATCTTGTTTATACATAATACAAGATAATAGAGAAAATAAAATACTAACACATTTATCCCCTCCTACACAAACACCTAACAAAGAACAAGAAAAAACAGAAAAAACAAGAGAAAATAAATAAACAAGACTAATCACCTACTATTCTTCAGATAAGACTCCCATGCCTGGACAACCACCCTAACAATAGCATGTGTTGGCCTTCTAACATGTTCAAAAACCCAAAGATTTCTGGACTTCCACAGTCACCACATGATATATGTAGATAATTGAATTCTAGCTTCAGAAGTCTCTTTCTTATCCCGTTGACACACCTGCCACCACCAATCCTGAAATGTCTCTGTGTCCTTAGGACCTTCCCACCACACAGGAGCAAGTTTCCAAACAGTTTGAGCAAGAGTCAACTGAAAGAGAACATGAGCTATAGTTTCTTTATTTTCTCCACACACCTTGCAGATGGGGTCCACATCAATACCTCTTGCTCTAACAAATTGACTAATAGATAATGTACCATTGCAGCATTTCCATATAAAATGTTTCACCTGTTAGAGTTCAGCTGTAAAAGCTAAGTTTTGCAGATTCTATCAATTCCATTTTGATCTGGCCATCATGCATGTTTCGGTCAAAGTACATATGCTTGTAGTTTTTTTTATTTATGCAAGCATACTCCATTTTTTACATTAGGATAGTGTGGTTCGAAGTGTTTCGAACAGAAAGATCACCTATTGGTTCCTTGTAAGACTAAACTATTCGTTCACAGTCTAGACAGACAGTGAGACCCCTCTTGGAAAAAGACTGTAGTGTATTCTTGATTCAGTTGGCCTTTGACTAGAGAACTACACTAGCACTTATGATAAGTGTTGAACGGACACTAGAAGGATATGATTTTGAGACTCACTGTCCGTTGTTGTAATCTAGACCTTCAGCGATTGATGCGTTCTCTTAAGCTGTAAGAAAATATAAAATAGGCATATCATTTCTTCTTTATTTGTTTTATCATGGGTGATTCCTATTCTTTTAGGATGACATACTCGGTACTTTGGTAAATGAGAGTGTTTATATGATGTGTTGTTATAAATTATTTACGTCACTATGTTCCAGTGCGCTGGATTGATGACATCCCCGAAATGAGCTCATGAAGGAACATTATGTTAAACCCTGGAGGTGGACGATTGTCCGACATAATGGTTAATGAACTGAGTGGTACTAATTTTGGAAATGAATAAGAAGTTAATTAATTATTTTGTCAATAATTAAATTAATCGACGGACATTATATCTTAAACACATGGAGGTAAATCGATCAATCAAATTAGTATTATTTAATCAGTACAGGTTTAAATTTATTGAATAAATTAGGATCTAAATGGGGAGAACAATAATATTACTCTAGTGGGATGTTTTATTATTTAATTCCATTTATTAAGGAATTAATTGTATTCCATAATTAATATTCCATTAGGAAGTGAATATTCCTTCTAGAATATTACCTAGGGTTAGGAGACTTGAGAGTCTTCTAAAAGGTAATTATTAGTAGGAGGAATTCCAACCTAGATGGAAGAAGCTTGTGGAGTAGAATTAGGATTCATTGGCCTAATGGGATAAGCCCATATTTAGCACCTCCTTAAGGTCCATAATGGAGTCTATCAATACACCATGTCCCATCCTCTTGAGAGATATACAAGCTGGCCGATTTATTCCTCTACATACAAGAGAGAAATAGCATTTTTAGACAGTTAGAGAGATTCGATTAATCGCTCCACCAAGATTAATCGAAGTAGGTGTTTAGGTAATCCATTAGAAGGCATTTGGGTAATATTTATCCGAACCTTCTTGCTCATATATTTTGGCAACCTCCAATTGTCGTCCGCCATCGTGAGCCACCGCCGGGAATCGCTGTCGTCGCCCTAAGACGCATGAGACCGCCAGTGCCAAGCCCAGCGCAGCTGCGAGCAACCGCCCCCTACCGCGCACAGCCAGGCATCATGATGAAGATCGTGTATCTGCCTCAACTCAATTTGCCTTGAAAGTTGCATTACCACGACTCTGTTCTCGGCGATTGCTTCGAAACCCGCGCCGACGCCTTGATCTTTAAGCGATAGGTTGCTAATACGCGCGCCGATGCCTTCGTACTTCACGATAGTTGTGTAGAAACTCGGATGTTGGTCCTATTTCTAACACGATTTTGTATGTAAACTCACACACAAGAGTTGGTGAACAACCGTTTGATTTTCTATTAATTTCTTCGATATAAAAAATAACAATAGGAAGGGACTTTATATAGGCATCAACTAGATCTAGTCGTATGAGACCTATAATTCTAACTAGGAAATATTATCGAATTCTAAGGTAACTAAATGCCTTGCATCCCAAGACTTAACAAAACATAAAACTCCTAACTGTAACACCCCGCCTAGACTTACTAAAATCAGAGTAAATTTTTCGCGCTATAAATGGAAAGCACTTATTTAATTTTTGAAAACTCATATTAATTTTTCGAAAATACTTTAACTTAATATGCGGGATGCTACTCAACTTTAATCTTAACTCTTTAATCTTTAACATCTATAAACTACTAGGCATGCAACCGAGTATAATTCATTACTCTAAGGCGCCATGAACATCTCAGGATTTAAGCATGCATAAATTGAAATTCTGTAATACTGAAATACTAGTCTGAAATACTAGTCTGAAATTCTGAGATGCTAATACTCTCAAGTCTGAAATCCTGAAATACTAGTCAGGATTTAAATACTACTTAAATACTACTCAATTCTCTCAATATTTAAATTGAAGTTTATTCATATATATTTAAATTGAAATCCTGAAATACTAGTCTGAAATCCTGAATAAACTTAAATCCTGAAATACTAATCCTGAAATTCTGGCTATTCAAGTATCTCCAACCCCTATCAAAATGGTTGCTAATACTCCCCATTCTTCAATGCTCCCTCCAGCTACTAAATTGAAGACTTGGAAGAGAGCTTTGAGTAGGGAAGGAAGGTTGGAAAGGAATGTAAGTCATGACCTGATGATTCAAGACAGTTCAAACTCAAAGAGAGCCAGAGAAGAAGACTCTCAATCTCAGGATCCTTTCTCTACAATCTCAACATCAAATAAGAAATCTAAGAGTAAGCAAGATCAGGTGGGGGATGCCAGCCTCAAATGGCACCCCAACCCTAACTGTTAGCTGCGGTGTGGAATTGTAGAGGGCTGGGTGGGCCCTCTACAATTTCCCAAATCAGAGAGATTATTAAGTCTCACCACCCCTCTTTTCTCTTTTTTTTCTAAAACTAAGAAATGTAGTGGTTTTGTTAAATCTGTGGCTAGGAAGCTGGGTTTTGCTGATAGGTTTTCTTTTGTAGATCCTTTGGGTCTTAGTGGGGGTTTACTTCTCCTTTGGGATTCTAATGTAAATATTTCCAATATTATTAAAAAATCTTTCTTTATGGCTGTTGAATTTAGTATAGACTCTGCTCCTCCTCAATGGGGAATTTTTGTCTATATGAGCACCTGCAGACATACCAGATCTTTGCAATGGGAGGAATTGTTAAGAGACAAATCTAGCTAGGGTAATGTGTGGTTTGCCATGGGAGATTGGAATGATCTCTGTGCTATAGAAGAGAAAGCTGGTGGTAACTTGAGAAGTGCCAGAAGCCTTCTGGGCTTTAACTCATTTATTGATGATATGGAGATGGCAGAACTCCCTATGCAAGGCTACAAATTCACCTGGTGTAACCTGAGGAGTGAAGAAGGGCTGGTGGAAGAGAAGCTAGATAGAGCTTTTGCTTCAAATGATTGGATTCTGAGTTATCCAAATGCCACTGTCTCCAACATTGTTAGGAGTGCTTCTGACCACTCAATGATCCTCCTTCATCTAGGTCATCCTCAGTCTAAAATGCCAGCTAGATTTCACTTTGACAAAAGATGGCTTGAGAGAGATGGAATTCAAGACATTGTCACTTCAGCATGGAATCAATCTACTTCAGGCACTCCATTCTTCATCCTCAAGGAGAAAGTGAAAAACACCAGAATTGCCCTCCTCATCTGGAGTTCAAAATTCAAATCTCAGAATCAGCAAAAAATTGAAGTCCTTTTCAAGAAATTAGAAATTCTGAGGGAAACTAAAGCAGATGGTCACTGGGAAGAGTGGAATCAGACTAGAGCTGATTTGAATGCTGCTCATAAACAGGAAGAGCTGCACTGGTAACAAAGAGCAAAACTGAAATGGCTCAAGGAGGGAGATGGCAACACCAAGTTCTTTCATGCTTACACTCTCTAGAAAAGGAAGCTTAATGCCATTACCAGATTGCTCTCTCCTCAAGGAGTTGCTCTTACTACTCAAGAAGATATTGAGCTTCATGTTGCTGAATTCTACAAGGATCTTTTTTCTGCTGAAGGAAGTAGTGGAGGAGAATCTATCATCAATCTCATCCCAAGATCTATCTCTGAGGACATGAACCAGGCACTTCTGAAACCAGTCTCAGAAGAAGAAGTGAAGGATGCTCTTTTCTCATTGCCCTCTGACAAATCTCCAGGTGAAGATGGCATGAATGCTATTTTCTATCAGCACTTCTGGACTTTCGTTAAAGATGATGTTTTTGCAGCTATTCTCAGCCTTTTCCAAACAGGGGCCATTCTGAAGTACTGGAACCACACCATCTTATCTTTGGTTCCAAAAACAGCTCATCCTGAATCTTTGGCTCACTTTGGACCAATCAGCTTCTGTTGTGTGATTTACAAAATACTTTCCAAAGTCTTAGCTCAGAGACTTAGGCTCTGTCTGTCTACCTGCATTAGCCCCCACCAATCAGCTTTTGTCAAAGACAGACAATTAATGGACAACATAGTCATAGCTCAAGAAGCCTTCCACTTCCTAAACAGACACTCTTCTAGTAAAAACTTTTTTATGTCTTTGAAGCTAGACTTAATGAAAGCCTTTGATAGATTGGAATGGCCCAGCATTGAAGGAATTATGACTCAAATGGGTTTCCACCAGAAGTTCATTAAGCTGATTATGGTTTGTGTCTCAACTACCACTATTTCTTTCAAGATCAATGGTAAAATTAGTGGTTTCATCTCTCCAAGTAGAGGCATAAGGCAGGGGGACCCTCTGTCCCCCTACTTGTTCATCATTGCTACAGAACTCTTCTCAGCTCTCATCTCTAATGCTCAGACACATGGAGGAATTCAGGGCATCAAACTCTCTAAAAATGGGCCAGCCATCACTCATTTACTGTTTGCAGATGACTCTCTCTTATTCTGCAAAGCTGGAGTTGACCAAGCCTCTCAAATCCTCTCTATTTTGGAAAAATACAGGCAGTTCTCAGGCTAGAGAGTAAACCTTAAGAAATCAGGTATCTTTTTCAGTAGAAATACCCCTCAACACTTGAGGGACAGAATATGTGGGGTCCTTCAAGGCATTGTCCCTCATAGATCAACCAGATATCTTGGTTTGCCACTTGGAATAGGGAGATCAAAGAAAGAGGTTTTTGACTATATCCTGACCTCAATTAGGAAGAAGTTGCAGGGATGGAAGAGTAAGCTCCTCTCAACAGATGGAAAGGAGGTGTTGATAAAATCAGTGCTTCAAGCACTTCCTCTCTTCTCAATGACATGTTTCAAACTGTCAGTCTCTATATGCAAGGAAATCTCTAAGTTGTGTGCCGCATTTTGGTGGAAATCAGTAGAAACAGAAACTGGAATTCACTGGAAAAAAATGGGAGAAGATCACTTTGCCTAAGCTGAAGGGAGGATTAGGCTTTCATGACATAAGGCTCTTCAATGAAGCCTTAATATGCAAGCAGCTATGGAGAGTCCTTTCAAATCCTGATCTACTGATCAGTAAAATTCTGAAGGATAGATACTTCCATAATGGCTCCTTGTTTAAAGCTGAGAAAACTTGCAAAGGATCATGGCTCTGGAACAGTTGGCTCTTAGTGCTGCCAACTTTTGCTAAGTGTGTCAAGATTGAAATAAAGAATGGCTCAAACACAAAGATTGATGATCTGAATTGGGTTCCTAATTTGAAAAAGCCCTCTCCTTCTCTGATTGATATTGCTGAAGGGCACTTAGTATGGGTTAAGGACCTCCTGCAGAATAATGGCCTTCAATGGAACAGCTGGCTTGTTCAACAAGTATTTGATCAGGATGATAGTGCTGCAATTCTGAAGATTAAGTCCCTAAATCCAGAAAGACCTGACAGATTGTTGTGGGGGCCTGATCCCAAAGGTATCTTTACTGTTTCTAGCACTTATAAATTTTTGGTTGCTCAGAAGATCCTTCTCCTTGATATTCCAGAAGCCAGCTCTAGCTTAGCTCCTCCTCATCAAATGTTTCAGAGATGTTGGAAATTGAAGCTACAAGGAAAACTCAAACATTTCCTCTGGAAATGTATTTCAGACACTTTGCCAACTGCAACTAACTTGAGGAGGACAGGGATTGATATTTGTGCTATCTGCTCTATTTGTGGTGATCATCCTGAGACCTCAGAACACATTTTCTTCTCCTGTGCAAGAGCCAAAAGGATCTGGGAAAAAGCACCTGTCAATTGGGATGGACTGCAACATTGCTCTTATTCTTTTAAAGCTTGGTGGCAGCAGATCAGTTCAATTAAGCAGAGTGATGTGATTCAAGACAGGATCCAATTATCCACCTACCTGCTATGGTGGTTGTGGAAGTCTCGAAATCTTTGGGTCTTTAAAAGAACCCTCATGCCTGAGCACTTTGTCATCTCTGCTGCTCAGAAGGAATGGTTGGAGGCAACCAGTGCTGTGGATTGGTGTAGTTAGTTGGCTGCTTTGATTTTCTTTGTTTAGCTTTCTTTTTTGTTTTTTCTCCTTTCTTGGTGAACTTGTTTCTAGCTAGGCCTTTTGGCAGTGGAGAGAAGCATGTTTATTGTGTCCTTATTTTTAGTTTGGTTTTCTTGTTGAGGTTCTAGGTGCTTTTTGTAGCATCTCTCAGTTTGATATTCTCGTGGTTGTAGTTTTGTATCCTGAACTCTTTCGTTATTTATAGAAATTCTATCGTTCTAGCAAAAAAAAAAAAGAATAAACTGGTCTGGCTATGGGACTAACGGTAAACCGATACTCATGTGAACACTCTGGGGGTCCCCTCCCACAGAAATCCAGGAAAGGCACTAATCACCCCATCTGGACGCTAGACTTAGGCTGCGCATCGCCCACTCAACCAAGTCACAACTTACATCTGACATCTTGACCAAGACGGAATCACTCATCCGTCTCGGTCCTTCAATTTAATCACATATAGATCTCAGACATGGTAAATTATTAAAAGCGATAAAATACACAGTACATGGTCCCCACCTGAAAACTGGCGAATGCAAATGCTGAAATATCTGAAATAGGTAGCTGACGGAGGCTCGACTCTCCTCAAGCTACAAAATATATTGAGCGAAATATTCTAAGTATTGGGCTCAGAATAAAACTCGAACTTATTATCTGATCTGACTAGGGTTCGCTCACTCATCTTTAAAAATCATTTTAGGGATTTACGAGCTGATTGTGAAAATATTATTGTCTTTGAGGCATTCTAGAGTTCTTTGAAATATTTCTAAGTCTGGACTAGGTTCTGACTGAAATTAAATCTGACTGGGCTATAATATAACTAGACTTAAGTCTATCTAGAATTAAATCTATCTGAAATATATATATGAAATTCTATCTCTGAAATTCTATCTGAAATATATATCTAAAATTCTATCTCTGAAATTCTATCTGAAATATATATCTGAAATTCTATCTCTGAAATTCTATCTAAAATATATATTTGAAATTCCTATCTGAAATATATCTAGAATCGTCCGGATTGACCGGACCGGTTCAACTGAACTAGACCGACGACTCACTCGAAGTCGGTCGATCATTTGCTTGACTATGTGCAGCTCGGTTTGACCGTGGTCTGAGTTCGGCGTGGCAACTCGGGCCGGCACGGACCCGACAAATACGACTTAGCCGATGAACGTGTTTGGAACGGTACCACGGTCACTAACGCAGGGGCGTGCTTGGACCACGGCTAACGGAATGGCGCGAAGACGGTAGGTCGGATGGACTCGGTGCACGGGCACGCACTCGGTTTGACTCGGACTCGGTGCACGGGCACGCACTCGGCGATTCGGCTCCAACGGTAGGACGAGAGGTGATCACGTGCGTGAGACGACGATACGCATTACGAATTAACGATACGAAGACTAAATATTATTCAGACGGTACCAGGGTTCATACATTTATAATTGGATCTGGGAAAATACCCGGTTATTGGAACCAGATAAAACTAGAGTTTCGATTCTTGAAAATCCTAACTTATTAAAGGCCGATAATTAATATATATATATATATATATATATATATATTCTATGTGATTTATATGGATTCTATAATCAAGCAGCTAAAATCATATCTGACTAATTTTTTAAAATATCGAGTTAACGGCTAAAGTCCCGATCTTATAACTAAGTCAAACAGTATCCTAAATTTATAAAATTCGAATCGCCGCATCCTGAATAGATTAATAGTCAACGGTCAACATAATAAGTCAAACGGTAAATCCGAATCCTGTCAACTCCAAATTACTACGACCGGTCAACGCATTTGATCGGCTCGTTTACCTACCAGACAATGTCCGAAAATTATAAAATTTTAACCTATGCCTCAAGACATCGCAACGAATTAATGGTAATTATTTCAATATTTTATCGAAATTATTTAACGAGGTCTCGAAAATAGCTTTAAGCTCATATGTCCCGGTTTTAATCAAAATCGCTAAAATAACAATTTCTTTACTCTTATCTCGTTAATATCATTAAGTCTAAGTCAAATAAATTGAGTTTTATCGATTATAACTATAAATGTTCGAAACGAGCGGTTTGAGAATAGATCGGGCTAAGAAGTAGTCAAAGGAGCCAAATCGGTTGATCTGGAGTTACTAGGGTCGGATCTCGGGCTGAGAAAGTTGAAAACGGGCCAAAAATTCTACTGGTCGGGTCCCTGAGCTACAACAACGTGGAGGAGCTATTTTTCCGGCAATTTCTCACTGGAAACGGGCCTGGGACGGTGGTTTCAAACTGAACCGCGGGCTAGGAGGCTGGAACCGGCCTAGACATGAATGCTGGTGACGGGAACAAGCTGCCGACGTCAAAGGGTCACGAGCAGGAGCTGAAATCGTGCTACTACAGTGACGCCAGAAAGCTGCGATGGTGGTGGCGCGTGGAGGTGCTGGTGCGTGTGGAAGGGTCGCGCTCGTCGCTGTGTACGGACGGCGGAGCAGAGGTGCGCGAATGGGCGCCGCCGTGAAGGAGAAGGTAAGCTCACCGGATCTGTAAGCTAGTGGTGAGCAGCGGCGAGGATGAGAGGTGGCATCGGAAATGGCGTCTGCGGGGAAGCTTGGCTGCGGGAATGGTGCAGCTGAGGTCGCGCGCGGAGGAGCTCGTCGGAAAAGGCTGCAGCAGCGGCAGGTGAAGAGCTCGTTGCGGACGAGGGGAGCTGCGGTTGTGCTAGGGTTTCGAGCTTCGCAGGCATGAAGGTGGTCACCGGCGTGGTGGAGGGCGACGGGTCGTCGGATTTCTGAGGGGTGGTCGAAAAATAAAGATGGTGGTGGACCTTGAAGTTCAAGCCATGGCTATGGAGTTTTGAATGTAAGTTTGAAGAAGAAGATGAAGATAATGTTTTTCACTCTCTCTCTTGAAAATGTGTGGCCAATTATGAGCTTAGGGAGTTTCTATTTATAGATAGGCTAGGTAGCTTAGGGTTTGTTTGCTATTGGGCCTCAACATTGGGCTTAGGAATCGGGCCATAAAATCTTAAAACCAGACTAGTAATTTAATTCGACCTAGGCTCGATTACATCGTACATCGACTAAGGAATTAAATGTTCAGTCCATAAATAAAATATGACGGCCTATAGTAATAATTTCGACTTGGGTCGAAATTAAATATTGGGCTCAGAATAATCAAATCATCCGGCTTCGGTTCGCTTAAATAAAATTTCAAATAATCCAAGGTTCAGTTTTAAAAATATAACTGATACTTGGGCTAGATAGATCCGACTTAATTAATTAAAATCGAATAAATTCTCTATGGCTTAGACTTAAATAATAATTATTCAATTCAATGCAAATAAATATAATAAATACATCAAATTAGGAAACTGACTATTTATGGAAATAAAGTCGACCTCCATAAATAGTAAATAAAAATCTGGGCGTTACAATCTATCATCCTTAAAATATTTCCATCCTCGGAAATGCTAAAACTAAACATAAGTCCGACTCGACTAGAAACTAGGAATCGAAAAGTACATATTACTAATCAGAACTGAAACTCTGGATAACGAGCGCGGATCTCATCCTCTCGCTCCCAAGTGGCCTCGGCCTTGGGTCGCCGTGGCGGCTCTAGCGAACGCGGGCTAGAGATACATCTCCTATTCCTCAGCTGTTGGACCTTTCGGTCCAAAATCGCTACCGACTGCTCCTCGTAAGTCAGGTTCTGCCAGACCTCGAGCTTTCTGAAATTCAACACGTGCCTTAGATCATGCACGTAATTTCTCAACATCGAAACGCGAAAGAAGTTTTGCACACCCGGAAGCTCGGGTGGCAATGCCCAACTGCATACTACCTCGCCCACTCGATCAGGATCTCGAATGAGCCTATATAATAGGGAACTCAGACTGACACTATGGTCTCGGATACTCCGTGGAAATGAGCAGTCCCACGGACGTAAATACTGAAAAACTGCTCCATGGTCATCATCATCCTCACGGGCAAACGGGGGGCCAACTTCGCCAGTCGGTCCACAACTACCCAAACCACGTCGAGCTCCTCTTTCGATTTGGGTAGTCCCGTAACAAAATCCATGTTAACGTGCTCCCACTTTCACAACGAAACCTCTAGTGGTTGCACGAACTGGGTGGAAACTTGTGCTCAGCCTTCACTTGCTAGCAAACTAAGCACTTTTTCCATGAACTCAGAAATGCTAAACTAAGGTATATGTCAAAACTCTAAACTTCAAGGCCAGAGACAAATTAAACTCAAGTCTAGGATTTCTAACTCTGAATTCTATCTTTCTCCTGCTAGTGATCTCGATTATGCCATGGCAACTCCGGTATCAAGCCCCCAGGTAAATTTGGACAAGTGACTCGTATTTCAAGACTCCATAATTTACCCGGCCTTATGGTTGTTATACACCGTTAACCCAAGTTTGATTACTGGGTCTCTGTCTGAATACTGTAATAGGTCTGTTCCGGCATCGGCTGGTCTTGCTGGTACTAGTTTGCCATGGCGACTCACTAAAATCTCACTATGTGCCTTAGATAAAATCCAAGACAAAACTTTAGAAACTATACTAGGAAACTTCAAAAGAAGCTCATTTACTCTCTTAGCAGCTTCGCCATAGCTACGGCGACACTCCTGGACTCAGAGAGACCTACTTCTCGACTCTCTGACTAGCGTACCTTTCACCACACGGCGGCCGTAGGTACTATCTCACGGGTCAACTCGGATCAACGTGAGGCTTATCTAAGGCTTCCACGTGTTCAAGCTCGAGTAAATCTTCTCGAAGTTGAGACGTGGGGATAATCGCTCAACATGTCTCGAGAATTTCGACGACAAAGCCTCAAATGTTAGGCTTAGGTTGCCGTCTCGGCCACATGTCAAAAAATGACGGGGGTAATTAAACTGTTGATCCTCTGCGGCTGTGACCCTCGGGGTCATCTTGTCGTTCACTCTGGTCCGAAAGTCTTTCTGTGGCTGGCCTGTGCGTGACTTTCGTCGGTTCAGGGTTGCCTTAGTTTCTGCATGGATAACTGATCTCTTCTATATTTTCTGTCGGTCTACTATTGACCGAGAATCATTCTCTTGCTATTTCTTCTTTGTACGTCAGCTATCCACACTTGTGTCCACACAAAATTGTACGATGTCATGTCAACCGACATTTATTAACTATCTTAGTAGTAAATCGCTCTTTCGAACGGATTTGTCATTCAAAACGCAAGCATCTGGGCATTCTGATCGTCCACCGATCTGTAATATTGATGAGGACAACTAGCAATTGTGGTTCGACTTGCTGTGACCCAGCTCCGGATGATGCGGTACGTTGCACACGATATGTTGCATGCGGCTCACACACTACCCAGGGCCCACGGGCGCGGAACACCTGCATGCTACACCTACGTGTGATGTACCTGCGGCGTCAGTGTCACCTGCAGTCATAAACACAGTCATACCCACATCTTATGCGAGTGGCTTCACGGTACTGCGGCGCTGAGTTAACTCGGTGTACTACTACTGGATCTAACTTCTTCCTGATACAAATCGAGGGTCTCACTACTTATATGGCTAAAATTTACCCAAGGGTACTTAAAATTTTAATGTTGAGGCTTTTCTGTTCTTTCATCCCTCAACGTCTAATCTAAAGCTAGTGATGTCGTACACAACTAGTACTTAGAGATGACTTCATCACCTCACCTTTCTCGTGCTTTCTGATCTTGAGGCTTCGGGCTTCTCAACTTCTCATAGAGGATGTCCGAGCTTCAAGTTCAATCTTGGAACTTGTTGTCTTCCCGCATGGGTCGACAACTTCTCGACTCTCAAAGGTGAGTACTTACTATCCTCTTTGAGTCTACATAACTTTTGGTAATTGGTGCACATCTCCTTTCTTCACGAACCATCGGGCGCTCCCTAGGGTGATGCTCTTGGTCCAACAATTCACAATTCGGATCTGGGTCTTCAGTTCTTGCAGCTTCTTGGCGTCTCTCGGTTTAGCGCTTTTGACGCTAGTTCTATTTCAGTACCAGGTCAATCGAATTCCATTTTTCGGTCTGGTGGTTTTCTCGGCAACATTTTGAAAATACGTACACGCGATCGAAATAATGGTTAACTCTTTGGACGTTGTTAATGAAGGGCTCCCTTTGTCTCTCTCTCTCTCTCTCTTCACGACTTCTAGATTTTTCCCTATCGACATATCGTCCATTTGCTCACAACTTCAAACTCGAGAGTTGTAGCATTTGGCACATGTATGCGAAATTATAAGTCTTCGCCTTCTTAAACATGTTATTTCAACTTCCACTCGGCTTTCATTAAATTCTTTGTGAACTGTCATATGAGTATTCTCACACTATTGAAACTTCCTTGGGTGATAGCTCCCTTTCAAGACAAATGAGTAAGTCGTCTCGATATCAAAACATGGCTCGACGTGCGATTCCTCGCTCTAGCTTCCTTTAAACTGGGTTTCCTATTTCTCTGACTACTAGAGATCACCTCATATGGAAACATGTCTGCTATGGTTCAGCTTCAAGCCTCCATGGTTCCTCCCGGACTCATGGCTTTTATTTCAAGCCTCCAGGACTTACCCGGATCTATGACTCTTATACACTGAAAATCTATTACTTATAATACTAGCTGGAAGGCATCTTGCCAACGCAAGTGAGGTAACCCCTAGAGTTAGAACTCAACTCAACGCTTACATAGTTCAAACAATGGAAAGTCCACTACTTTATCTATGTGTTGCAATCCATCGGCTTATTAATCTAACTCTCGCAAGTGTCGAATTATAGCAATAACTCGCTCTTTGCGATCTTTATATTATGGAATGCACTGAAATTTTGGTCTCAACTTGAATTTTAACGGAGTTACGAAATATGAAGAAATTCCCGGAACAAAAGTATTGCGAGTTCACGGAATGGAGATAATTAAACTGCATGCATCTTCTTGAGTCTTCTGGACTTCTGCTTCTACCGTGACGAGTGTAGGCGCTGGCACTTCCTCTTCTTTGTTGATCTTGGATCGGCTATTGCTTGTTGGGTCCTGCCATTTCTGGCAGAATTTACTGAAATGTATAATTTACTCAGTCTTAATTCTAAGGTTTAAAATCGATCTTATGGCGCTAATATATCGCCACGACTATCCTCGATACGTAGAAAAAAGTACTTGCCCACAACATAATCGAGGTTGTTTCTAGAGTTATATTCCGCTTCGCCTTCTGAAAAGTAAACGGTGGAGCGTACAAATAACTGGCTCTGCTGAAATTCTGACTAAACCAGTATAGCCGATTAATAAATAGCTACACTATACTTTAATAATTTATCGGATTCCGAAAACACCTAGTGTAATATCCCGTTATTTTATCAGTATAAATTATGTTCTAGTTCCGATATAATAATGTTATCGATTATTATTTTCGGAATTAATTATTTTCAGTCGAGGTTACCGAAATTTATTTTCGACGTACCGTTTACGTCTGGAATAATTTTGGTAATTAAGCATTATGTTTAATTAAATAATTAAACATAAATTAAGTGATTAATGCTAATTAATCCTCCTATTAAGGCATAAAGTCGTAAGTTGTATGGAAATTTTCTAATAAATCTTTTATAGCCGTAGCTTTCTTCAAATTGAGGAAATTAATTTTCCTCCTTTTTAGAGCATGATACGTGGCCAATGGAAGGGGTGATTAGTCACCACATTAGGCACTAATTAGCCATCACTTGGCATGTTTTAAAAGGGCCACGTCAAGCCCTCATCATTCTCCAACTCATGGCCTTCATTCGGCCTTGGGTATAAGAAGGAGTGTTGGGACAGAATTTTGCACACAAATTGAGCTTATATATATTCCACCACTTAATAAGATTCAGCAGCAAATACTCCCACATATTGCCTTAGTTAATTGTACCGTAAGCATCGCACGCCAAAGCACGCGCACGGAGCCAAGAAGTCACGCCTATCCTTCGTTTCCATCGAACGGTTGGAGAAGGTAATTCACCCTCATCACCTTTTCTTGTTATTAAGATCATGTAGGGTTTAATTGTCCAAGCTCATGTTCAAAAAGTTCAAGAAATGTAAGGATATGTTCGGTAGTGCCATGTATTGGCCGTGACTGAGTGAGGTCTGTTTCTACCCGGCAACTCTTGTGCAATTCATGTTTATTTGTTCAGTTTAGATCATTTCATGGCCAGTTAGTTCATGTTGGTCGAGGCAAAATGATGTTTTATTGGTTAAATGGCTCAAACCGTCGCTAGCGCTTATCGCGCGTGGCCACGGGCAGCACCAAGCCATGTCCACCTTCGGTTATGGTCATGTTCTTCCGTGCATTTATGTCTTAATTGCCTCAAAATAATATTTCATGTTGAATCGGTCTTGAGTTGCCGAGGGATAAGTTGAGTCGGTCGGGAGATGGCATATTGCCGTCGGCGGCGCGCGGCGCGCTCGCCACGGCCCTTTTTTCAGTTGAATCGTGCGAAAAGTGCCATTTTCAAGTTATTTCCATAACCATGTTCATATTAAGTCATGTCATGTTGTTTGATGTCATAGTGCCGAAGGTATTCACCGGATGGACGGAGAAAGCCGGTTATGGACGCGCTGCCGCACGTAGCGGCAGCAGCGTGTTGGCGGACAGGCAGCGACGACTGCCAGTGCATGCACCTGCCCGTGAGTCGCGGCACTTAGCCACTCGCGGTAGCAGCCAGCAGTCAGTAGTGCACACGCCGAATGTCCAGCCAGTCCAGTACGCGTTCAGTGGTCGCACGCAGCGACGCCCAGTGCACGCCTGCGACTCGGTAACGCTCAGCGACACCGCAGCAACGCGCCAGCGCGCGCCAGCACGCGTGACTGTGCACAATGCCGCGGAAAGTTCACCAGTTAGCCCAGCGGGACGCCGCACATGCCCAGCACACCCAGTCGTGCCTGGGACAGCGGTCCAGCACCCGCAGTAAGCCAGCAGCGCCCATGCACGCTGCGCTGATGACGGATCGTGTGTTCACCTATACGTGGGTGCGAATAAACGACGCACTGCGGCCTTCATTTATCCCCGATAGATGTATCTAGCAGACGCGCTGCGGCCTTCTCCTAGACACAGTGACTTCAAGACGCACTATTGGCCTTCTCTCCGACACTGCATGTAAAGACGCACTAATGGCCTTCTTTATCACACGTTAAGAACATAAGTTCCCCCTCAAGATTGGCTCACCAATTCAATACTTCATTCCAGACTTCTTCAATATGATGAGGTACATGGGGTATTTATAGTTGTAAAATAAAGCTATGCCTAAATCTAATAGATCTCCTAATTATTGCAAGAATAGAAATCCTAAGTCTAGAAAGCAATAAAATCCTAAACCTACCAAATAACTATTGTTTGGCTTGCACACCAAGCAAATCTAGAAGCTCCCTAATTAAAACCCTACGCTCGCCCCAACTCTTCGACCGCCTCTCACGCGTCGCGCGCGTCCCGCTGACCCTCGGCTTTCCTAATCCTCGGCGCGCGAGGTATCGCGCGCCTCGTTCGTGTTGCACGCGCGTGCCCTTGCGCGCGCCCCATCCATGCTGCCAGCCCCCTGCGCGTGCGCCCCCTCGCGTGCCTCTCCTAGTCCTGCTCCGCGTAGGACTCCCGCGCCTATGCCACACTCGCGCCCTACCGCGCGCCCCTCGTCGTTGCTGCCATCCTCCCGCGCGTACGTGCCGTCGCCCGGTACTCCCCCGCCTACGCGGTCGCGGTCCGCACCTGCCATCGCGTCGCTCGTCTCGCCTAAGCCTACACGGCTTAGGCCTTCGCCCGCGTACGTCCACTCGCTACTGCCCGCGAGCCCCGCACCTTCGCCGGCTTCCCCGCACGCGTCCCAGCCAACCGCGTGCCCAGCGTGCGTCGCGTCCTCGCCGCTCGACGCCCGCGCGTTACTGCCATATGCCAATACGTCCCAGTCGACGTCCGTACCCCGATCCTCTACTCGTGCAAGATCCCTGGGCCCTTCGCGCGCATCATGGCACGATGCACGCCATTTGCTCGTGCCCGCTCCCTCGTCGCCGGTCAGCCCCTGATGCTCGCTGATCCCCTTTGAACACTCGCTCGACGGCCATGGGTCCCATCCTTTCAATCTCACACAATCATCTACCGGTATCCACCAACCATTCTTTTCCCATCGCAAACCTCGCCTTTTAGCCTCCTTCTTTTGAGCTTGTCTTTTCTTTGCACAAGGCTCGCACCTACATTGATTTGCTCTTCGGGCCTTGCTTTGCGTTGTCTTTTGGCCGTCCGTTTCCTTACCTTTGACTTCAGCTTTGGGCCGCAACCTCTTGGCCAATCTCGTACACATGATGGCCGGTAAATAGGACTAGATGGCGTTTCTAACATATTTTCCAACCAAATATCGAGATCATCGCCATCATCATTGTCTGACTCACCGGGGTTGATGACCACTTCCGTAACATGCGCGCAGCACGCGGCAGGCTGCTGGACGAGCCGAGCCGACTGCCGGTCCAGTCGACCCGCAGTCCGGTCCAGACCGGTTTGGACCGGCTGGACCGGTTCAGCCCCATTTTTAAATCGGTTCGGTTCTTATGTTAAGGTTTCAGCCTGGTTCATGATTTTAATGATATTTTCAGTTAAATTTCCGGGATTATTTCAGTTCAGTAAAGTCATGTCCGACCAGTTCATTTTAAATCAGTTCTGGTTATTCCGGTTAAGTCTAAATATCATGTCAGGTTCAGTAGAGCATCTTAACGAAATTAATCATTTAAGTTAACAGTCTGAGCATAGTCATTAGTAATTGTTTATATTATTTTCAGTTTGATCAGGCATCAGAACTACCGTTCAGTTTCAGCAGTTCAGGTGGGGACTCAGACTAAGTATTACATTGATTATAATTACGGTACCATGTTTGAGGTATGTATTTCAGTTGAGGTATCCGCTCGGAATGGTCGCCGGTCCATTCTGGGTTCTAGTGGCCCTAGTCTGCCCACTAGAGTGTGCACATGGTGTCCGGCATTTGTTTTTGCCGGCAGATGAGGTAACGATCAGGGTCACGTTTGCGTGACGATTTCAGATTCATGTCATGTTATTACCGGCTTGAGGTTGAGGTTATGTATATACTAATATCATGATGTTGTTATTATTTTCAATGTTTACATTAGTATGAGTTTCCACGGAGCACAGTGCCATAGTGCTCATTCCCCATTGTTATCATGTTTTTCAGGTCAGGATGTCGGGCAGGGAGCATGAGCTGACGGAGGCTTCAGGACATTTATGTTTTGACTGTATATTTATTATGATGATTTACGCTTCCGTTGACGATGTTTTTGATGACTTTTGACGAACTTATGTTTTGACCGGACTTTCGGAAAACTTTATGCTTTCAGTAACAGTATGATTTTGTTAAAAATTAAGATAACGGTTTTCTAAAATAAGTCACGATTTTAAGGTAGAACCCCGAATCAGTTTTCGCAAAGTAAAAGCTTTTATTCTTAAATAACTTTGCGAAATTTTCGCACTCTAATTTTACGATAAGGCGGGGTGTTACAATTGGTATCAGAGCACGTTTCTGCGTCTCTGAAAAGTTTTCAGTCAATAATTTTTCAGAAAAACCTGAACCGTCATGCTCACGCCCCGCCGACGACAGGTAAGTGCTGATTCAGTTTTTCAGTTATAAACATATTACTTTGTCTATGCTCAGAATTAAGGATCAGGACTTTAGTTAAGATGCTCGAATCAGGTTTAGACTTTAGAATTCGGACATGACTCTAGAATTCAGGGCATTCAGATATGACTCTAGACATTAGGATCTTCCTATATGACTCTAGAGTTCTTCAGGATTCATGTCAGTAATTATCGGCCATTTTTGGCAACTCGTCAAGAGATTTGTGTGCCTCAATAATCAGTCAGAATGTTATCACGTATTCAATAATGCTAAACTTTCTCAATGTTCAGATGCCGCCACGTAGGGAACCCGACCATCAGGCTCCTACTCAGGCTACTGTAGTCGCACAGTTCCGCGACTACCACGCTGAAAAGTTCTCAGGGCAGGGAGATCCCCGCATCTTAGATGAATGGATTCAAGGCCTGGAGTTTATCTTTGAGGTCATGGACTGCCCCGATAGATATCGCATAGTTTGTGCTCAGCTTCAGCTCACTGGTGATGCTAGGCTCTGGTGGAATGCCTACTGGAGCATGCGTCCCGGTGAAAAAGCGGGTTGTACGTGGGACATGCTCAAGGAGCTAGTCCGCGAAAAGTACTACCCCTCCTACTATCGAGCAGAGATGGAGCGTCAGTTCTTAGTGCTCCAGCAAGGCACTCGTACGGTTGATGAGTACGAGCGAGAGTTCACTAGACTTGCAGCTTTCGTACCGGACTTGGTTCGCACGGAGGCCCAGAGAGCGCAGCGGTAGCAGTCCGTCATAACATCGTGGGACACGGGACTCAGACCTACGTTCGTGCAGTTTCTATCGCTCAGGAGGTGGATGCTAGCATCAGGAGGGAGACCGCCCGTGATCGTGCCCAGCCATCCGCCCCAGTTCAGCCATTCGCAGCTCCACCAGCCCTACCAGCTGCTCAGCCGGCGAAGGAGAAGAAAAGGAAGGGGAAGGGTGCACAGACTGACCGGAGGACCCGACAGAGACAGCAACAGGTTCCGCCCTGCCCGACTTACGGACGACTTCATCGGGGAGAGTGCCATGTAGGTCAGGATATCTGCTACTACTGCCACGAGCCGGGACATTTTGCGAGTCGCTGTCCGAAGAGACTTCAGCAGCAGCCTCAGCAGCCATCACAGCAGCAGCAGCCACGTCAGTAGGCACAGAGGCCGCCTCAGCAGCAGCAGCAGAGGGGCAGACAGCAGGCCAGGGTTTATGCGGTTGATCAGGCAGAGGCAGCACAGAAGCCAGGTACTATGTCAGGGATGGTTGTTCTCAATGATATTCCTGTTTTCGCTTTGTTCGATACTGGAGCAACGCATTCATTCATATCACGACGATGTCTTGATGCCATCGGAGTTCACGTCGTTACTGCTGTCGATCCTCTCGAGGTGAGTTTAGCCTCGGGACGAAAGATAGTGACTTCAGCTAAAGCTTCAGATCTTAGCCTTTCCATCGGTGGCCGAGTATTGACTGCCGACGCGTTTGTTCTTGAGATGAAGGACTTCGACCTTATTCTCGGAATGGATTGACTATCCTTCTATCATGCAGACATCAGGTGTCACGACCGGGAGATCACTCTCTATCTTCCGGGAGACAAGTCGATTACTTTCTTTGGCTCCAGGAATCGTTCACTGCCTCATGTTGTTTCAATGGCGAAATCCACTAAGCTACTGCGACGAGGCAACTGCCAGGGTTATCTGGTGAGCCTTGTCGACGATTCTCAGAAAGCACGCTCACCTCATGATGTTCCAGTTGTTCGCGAATTTGTGGACGTGTTTCTAGACGAGCTTCCAGGAGGACCGCCTAACCGGCAGGTGGAGTTCTCTATCGATCTTATTCCAGGGGCCGGTCCAGTGTCCAAAGCCCCATATCGCATGGCGCCTAAGGAGTTGCAAGAGCTTAAGGCGCAGATTCAGGAGCTGTTACGACTCGGTTTCATCCGACCGAGCATGTCACCGTGGAGAGAACCCGTTCTCTTTGTTAAGAAGAAGGACGGATCCATGCGCATGTGTATCGACTACCGGGATCTTAACCGGTTGACGATCAAGAATAAGTACCCGCTTCCCAGGATCGACGACTTATTTGATCAGTTGAGGGGAGCCTATGTGTTCTCAAAGATTGACTTACGATCAGGCTACCACCAGCTGAAGATTAAGGAGTCAGATATCGCTAAGACCACTTTCAGGACTCGTTACGGCCACTACGAGTTCGTCGTCATGCCATTCGGTCTCAACAATGCGCCAGCAGTTTTCATGGACCTCATGAATCGTATTTTCCATCCCTACTTCGATCAGTTCGTTATTGTCTTTATTGACGATATCCTTATCTACTCGAAGAGCCAG